>BQNB010073890.1:4305-31972 GCA_026074375.1 Tanacetum coccineum
AAAGACCTGTTTCTACAAGACTCTAACTCCATGAACAAGACCTATTTTGTTACTATGATGCCTTTCTCACATTAGTTGAACCAAAGAACTATAAAGACGCATTAACTCAAGCATGTTGGATTGAAGCAATGCAAGAGGAGCTGAATGAATTTGAACATCTTGAAGTCTGGGAACTTGTTCCTCGTCTATATAAAGTGATGGTTATTACTTTAAAATGGATCTACAAGGTGAAATTTGATGAATTAGGATGAATTCTAAAGAATAAGGCTCATTTGGTTGCTCGTGGTTACCGTCAAGAAGAGGAAATTGATTTTGAGGAATCCTTTACTCCAGTGGCTAGACTTGATGCTATTTGAATTTTCCTCACATATGCTTCTCACAAGAATATGATCATCTACCAAATGGATGTTAAGACGGTATTCTTGAACGACATTCTGCTCGAAGAAGTTTATGTCAGCCAACCAAACGGGTTTGTGGATCAAGAAAATCCATATCATGTGTACAAGCTTAAGAAGGCACTCTATGGGTTGAAACAAGCTCCTTGCGTGTGGTACGATCTTTTGTCGAAGTTTCTACTCTTTCAGGAATTCTCTAAAGGAACCATGGATCCTACGTTGTTCATCAAAAGACAAGGCAAAGATATTCTCCTGGTACAAATCTATGTTGATGATATAATTTTTTTGTCTACTACACCTGAACTATGTGACCAATTTTCAAAAATAATGTGTTCAAAATTTAAGATGTCGATGATGGGAAAAATATCATTTTTTCTAGGACTACAGATTTTACAAAGTCCTAGAGGCATCTTTATAAACCAGTCTAAATATGCTCTAGAATCTTTGAAAAAAATATGGTATGGAATCTAGTGACCCTGTGGATACTCCCATGGTGGAGAAATCCAAACTGGATGAAGATACACAAGGGAAAGTCGTTGACCCTACACACTATCGTGGAATGGTTGGCACCCTTATGTATCTCACAGCCAGTAGACCAGACCTTACATTTGATGTATGCATGTGTGCCCGGTATCAGGAAAAGCCTACCGAAAAGCACTTACATGCTATAAAAAGAATCTTTAAAAAGCACCTACATGGTATCAGGAACCGTTAATGGGGGACTCTGGTATCCAAAGCTTCTATTGCTCTCATAACTTATGCAGATGCTAATTACGCGGGTTGCCAAGATACCAGAAAAAGTACTTCTGGATGTATGCAATTATTGGGAGACAGACTTGTTAGTTGGTCATTAAAAAGGCAGAAAAGCGTTGCGATATCCAGTCTGAAAGCTGAATATATTGCTATGTCTGGCTATTGTGCTCAAATCCTTTGGATGAGATCACAGCTTACCGACTATGGCCTTGGATTCAATAAAATTCTAATGTACTGTGATAACAAAGACTTTTGCCTTAACTGATGATAATGTTCTTACATTCTAGATTAAAGCATATTGACATCAGATTCCACTTCATCAAAGAGCAAGTGGCGAATGGAGTAGTAGAGCTTTACTTTGTCAACACAGAGTATCAACTAGCGGACATCTTCACTAAAGCCCTATGCAGAGAAAGAATTGAATTTCTTATCAATAAGCTAGGAATGCAAAGTTTTACGCCTGAGAGACTAAAACAGTTGGCAGATGAAGCTGAAGAATAGTGGTGGTACCTATTCTGATATCCTGTATAATATGTATATATTAAAAACCATAAAAACCAAAAAGATTTTTTCATTTTCAGAAAATTTTTATAAAAACAAAATACAAAAATATAAAATATATAAAACCAAAGAAAAAAATTAAAAAATTAGAAATATATAAAAAGAGGTAATAATGGATCATGGTCTTTGAAAATCGATAACATTTACCGGTCTTTAGAAATATCATTCGATAATGATACGAGGCAGTAAATGAAGTCTCGAGCAGGAAGTTCCTAATGTTTTCAAACATGTCAAATGGTTGCTAATATTTTAGATAGCATACCCGGTCATCATCTTTAGGAAAGTATTCGTCAAAAAGGAATTTGACCTCTCACCGGGGAATTTATTCTCCGGGCACGGTCTTACTTTATGACCATGCAAAGGCTTGTGTTTACTTTGCATCACAACCCGTGCTTCCTATATTTCCATAAGTGTACGTGTCAGTGCGCTTATGTGTGAAAATAAGAGAAATCTTATTTTGGTGTTTGTTTTTCAAAGATATACCATTGCTACATAAGAAAATGCTTTTTCAAATACATTCAACTTCTCAAACAACGACTACAGCTCTTTAAATAGAAAACCGGTCATTTTGATAGTAGACATATCGGAGAAGTCTTTAGCATGTCATCAAGAGAAATTGTGTACAAGTTTGTGTCTCTGGATCCTGAAAGTAGGTCAACACCGTCTAAATTCTGAATAAAGCAAGAGTTTTTTTCGAAAAGCAACTTCAAGATCCAAGTCACAAAATTGTCCAACTGAAAACAAGTTATGTCCGAGTCCCTCAACATAATATACCCTTGAGATAGTTACATTCTCCAGCTGATAATCACCATAACCCATAATCTTTGCAAACTAGTCATTTTCGAATCTAACAGTTCCTAAAAATTTACTTACGAAGTTCATGACCTGAGAGCGGTTCCCTGTCATATGTTTTGATCATCCAAAGTCCAGATACCTGAGACCAATCTGGACAACCTGTCATTGACAAGAGAAGAAGAAGATGGAACATCTGTAGCATTGGATCCCCAAGTATGATTGGGTTCCGAGTTGTTAGCAGTTTGAGATTCTACAATCTTAGATTGTTTACTCGAACCAACAGATTTTACTTGTTTGGGTCTCCTGCTATAGACTTTAATCTCCGGTTTTTATGTTCTACTGAGTGAGAAGTAGTTACCTTTAGAGGCGCTACTTTAGTAGAAGTGAACATAGTTAAAGGGCATAAGTTACCAACTAAAGTGAAAGTTCTTCCTATTGATTTCCACTTATATCCTACTTTAGTGAACACTTTACACGTAGGTTTCCAAAGATTATGCTTTTGGATTTTCCAAGCAGACTTAGATTTAGAACGCACATTCACATTATTCACAAAATCAAGGAAACACACATCATGATGTGCGTCAAACATACATTGTTTACATTTAACACAAATTAATTCAGAATTTGCATTTAACATAGTATGCTTAACATCTGCATCACACATAGAGTTTTTAACATGATTATTTTTATTAGGACTAAAATTAACTCTTCTAAGTTGGGCATTTACTTTATTCTTCATGTTGCTACTTGGTGTTTGTGAGATCCTATCATTCTTTTTATTGCCTATAGGCTGTGATGTGCTACCACTAGTAAAACTCTTCAATCCTGTAGAAGGCCACACAAGTTTTTTACTCGGGTGTTTCGTGTTTGATTTGTGGATTAAGTACAAAATTCGTGGCTTATTTTTTTTCTTTGGTTCGAACTAGAAAAAAAAAACAAGAAAAAACCATGGTTTGATTTATATTTTCGTGGTAAAGTTGTTAAATCTTTGTACTTTCGTGGCTAGAACAAGCTCTTACATCTATCTTCGTAGTTCTATAGCTTAGTTCGTGGATAAATGGGTGAAATCGAGTTTGTTTGAAGTTTTTTCGTCATTGCGTTTTGACAACTTTCTTGGTTGCGTTTTGAGAATAGAGACAAACAAGTTGCGTTTTGAAGACCATCACTGCGTTTTGACTAAACGTTACTCTGCCCAAATTTTTTATCCATTGCGTTTTGTGTCCAAGAAGTGTTGCGTTTTGAGTAGACACGTTGCGTTTTGATCAATTGTTGCGTTTTGATCAATTGTTGCGTTTTGACCAAGAACTCTTGCGTTTTGACTAAGAAAAGTGACTGCGTTTTGGTTCAAAGATAGTTGCGTTTTGACTAAAGTCATTGCGTTTTGTCCATTGAAAACCCATGTTTTGAAACCCTAATTTCCCGAATTTCCATTGTTCGAATCAGGTGGTATTTGACCGAATTTGGGAATATATATTAATCACAGTTTAATCAAAACATCACATCAAGACAAACAAACTTCATGAACTAAATACGAGGACTTTGGACTTTAATTCGGACTACAAGGACAATTAATCAACAAACTTTAACAACAACAATTAACTTTTCACGGTTTTCTCTCGATTTTGTAAAATCCCGCGAAAGAACTCAATTTCTCGGTTTAAATCTTTGACTTGTAAAATCCCGTGGAAATTAATTACTTTCAATTAAAACCACAATCCAATCAACACTTCATAACACATCAAGTTCCTTCAATCATTTTACATCATAATTCATTAATCCATTCACATGACAAACTCAAGAGTAACTTCCACAACCGACAGTCAAATGCATAACAACATAAAGGCAGCAGGTTCAAGGGATCGTCCACCAATGCTTGCAACAGGACGATATGCACAATGGCGATCACGATATGCACAATTGTGAAGCAACAACACAAGTTGGATGAAGTTTCATATCACAAACTCTTTGACATTCTGAAACAATACCAAAAGGAAGTTAATGAACTCCGTGTTGAACGAATAGCCAAGAATGCTAACCTATTAGCACTTGTTGCTACTGCTCAAACACTTCAAGACCCTTATTATCAATCATCAAAACCTCACAAATCATATGCACCAACATCAAAAGCTTCACTTCTAACCAGATCTCATACAACTAGAAGATACAAAGACAAAGAGATAGCCAAACCAATCACACCACCATCTGAGTCAGCTTTTGAAGAAGACAGTAATCCTGAACAAGCTCAGAGGGATAAAGACATGCAGAAAAATTTGGCTCTCATTGCAAAGTAGTTTAAGAAAATCTACAAACCTACCAACAACAACCTTAAAACTTCCTCAAACACCAGAAACAAGAATGTGGATACTACTCCAAGGTACAAGAATGATAATCAGACTGTACAGTTTAGGAATCAGAGGGCAGTAAATGTTGTTGGGGCTAGAGAAACTATAGGTGGTCAAGTAGTGCAACAGTCTGGGATACAGTGTTTTAACTGCAAGGAATTTGGTCATTATGGTAAGGAATGCATAAATCCAAAACTGGTTAAAGACTCCACGTATCACAAGGAAAAGATGTTGATGTGTAAACAAGCTGAGAAAGGTGTACAACTTCAAGCAGAGCAATCTGACTGGCTAGCAGACACGGATGAAGAAATTGATGAACAAGAGTTAGAAGCACATTACAGTTACATGGCAAAGATCCAGGAGGTTCCTAATGCAGACTCGGGCACTAACTCTGAGCCATTGGAACAGGTACAATACGATACTGACGATAATGTGTTTGCCAATGACATACAACATTTTGAGCAATCTGAATCCATTAGTAACACATGTGCAGTGGAAACGGGTGACAGTAATGCCATTCCCGACTCACAGGATATGTGTGATAATGATATTCAGGATGACCAAAATGATGTAGAATGTGATGATGAGCGTGTTGCACTTGCTAATTTAATTGCAAATTTAAAACTTGATGTCGATGAAAATAAAAAGATTCAAAAGCAATTAAAGAAAGCAAATGCAACATTGACTCAAGAATTAACTGAGTGCAAATCTATTCTTGCGGAAACTAGTAGAACTCTAGGGGAATCTAATAGTATTCAGGATAGTTGTTTAGTTGCACTTCAAAATAAACAGACTGAGCTTGAGGAGTACATGGCCTTTAATAATCGTACTGTTGACTATGACAAACTTGAACGTAAGTTAAATGAAACTCTAGGACTATTAGCTCAAAAATAAATTGACATAAAAGAAGGTTTAAAAGTTAAAGCCTACGAAATTTCTGTTGTCAAAGAGAAACACGATGAGTTAGTCAAACAGAGTCTTTTAACTAAGTCACATTACGAAGGTCTTGTTAAAGAGAAAACAAAGGTCATAACGGATTTGAAGCTTAAGTATAACATTCCGTATTTTTAGGTCATTTACGACGTCATCTATTTTACTAATTATTTTTTTTGTACGCGTTTACTTTTAAATTCTTATTATATAGTAAAATCGCGTAAACTAAAAATCAACAATTAGCTTAAACGGACACCAAACGAATTAAAGTTTACGTCAAGCAAGCAATATATTATTTTTACTAAATTAATAATCAACTTTTAATATTTTATTTTTATTAGTTGCGTAAAACGTTTACATTTCGCAATTTAATACATTTAGGCATACCCGGAAGCACCAAAACTTTTCTACGCTTCAACAAATACCCACAATTATACCCAATACCCAAATTTTATAAAATATCATTACATATATACATATATGGCCAGATATGGTCATGAGACACAAGAGAAATATCTTAAATATCTAGCTAAAGTCTTGTACATACACATCTCATTAAAACACAAGACTTCTACAAGTAAAGCCCATACCTCCCATCCTTTTGACCAAAGACCTCCATGAAACCCTCATCTTGTCTTTGACTAGTCTTCCATGTATATAAGGTCTCATACTAGTGAAATACACACACACACTTCTCACTTTCAAGGTGTAAAACACAAAAATCTCTTATTCCCCCTCCTCTTTGGCCACGGCAAACCTCAAACAACATACCAATCCTTACAAAATTTTATTTAACACATTTACATACATTCCTACAACATATCTAAGATGTCCTAAGAAGATTTGAAGGCTTGGTTAAGTCTTTACATGTGTTAAGCAAGAAAAATGGAAGATTAGGGTTTAGGGTTTCAAGATCTTGCAAGCTTGGGTTTATAATCTAAACAAGGGTTTAGATTGTGTTGGTTATCATATTACATCACCATAAGGTTACCTAAAACCCTTTATGTCTTTACATTTATCATTTTATGTGTATATAAGTTCTCTGTATTGAAATCACTATTATGATGCTTTTAAACATGTAAAACATATTTTGCTTGTGATTATAATTTTGTACACTTATTCGTGTGTTATGTGGTTAAATATATTATGCTATAATGGCTTGTGGAAAACTTTTTGTATTTTATTAAGTTGAAAAAGTATATAAAACAAGTTTATATATATGAAAACCAAAGCATGGATTTTATGTTTTATAAAAATAGTACGTCTCATGACGATTCCAAAATGATAAGAAACTCAAAAAACCGATTTATAACGAAAAAGATACGACGATTTCAAGTTTACGTTAAATATATACTTTTATAAAACTATTTTTATAAAAGTTACTATTCACCACAGAAACTTATACTTTTAAAACATCAATAAATCGATAAAACTTTTAAATACGAAGACGTGCTCGAAAGAATCGCTAAAAACGGAGTTAAAACGAATAAGTTACGACATTTACGAGATTTACGATAACTAAATCTATAAAAATAAATATATAACTGTTATGAACAGTAAAATCACTATTCATCAGAAAAACTCAAAATTTGAAAATGTTATATTTTGATAACTCGTCTTAATACGAAGGCGTGGACGTAAGAAACGAAAGAAACAGATTAAAAACGAGAAAGTTACGCCAGTTTTACTAAAGTATACTTATAAACGTTTTTACTTTATAAATATGATTTCACTAAAACGATTAGATGGTGATGTAGCTATATAGAATTATATGTGGTATTAGTTAATCAAAGTACTATATTACTAGGGAGTTTCATAATGAGGCCTCTTCGGGGTGGCGTATCGACGAGTTGTTGGATTTACGATTTAAAGTGTCCTAGCTCCTCATACGTCACTACATGACCTCTTAATTATGATAGCCCGAACGATAGTATGATGAGCTATACGACCTATAAATAATCAAAGTGTTTAGTACTTATACGACCTATATTGGATTAGGTTGCATTCGATCGTAAGCGTGACGCATTTTCTATTGTGAATACTTGTTGATTACCATTCACTCGAGGTGAGTTCATAGCCCCCTTTTTACTACGTGATTGTTTTACAAAATCTACGGGGTGAATTACATTGCTTGTTTTACTATTGGACACAAGTGTTTTTCTAAGTGTTTTCAAAGTGTTTACAAAGTGTATGCTATCCAGATTACTGCCTGAATATTATTGCTAAGTTACCTTATTGCCGTGAAGTCCCTATTTATCATGAACCGTTAATTGCTATTGTAGTAAGCGCGAGTGTTGTGGATAGATCTATCGGGACTGACAATCCCCACCTTTCCTTGGGTCACTAGTTTGATCAAGGTGCATTTAACATTGAGAGGTGTTAGGTTGTTGGCAAGCATCCTATATTCTGATTGGGGCACAAATCTAGTTAAGGCTTCGGGGTCATGAGCTTAGTGCAATAATAAACGTTTTGGACTACTGAATGTGTTTCAGAGTCTACTATTACTTCGATCTTGTGGTCCACCCTTTTTACCGATAAACCTATGATTTCACTCAACCTTTGTGTTGACTTTTAGCATGTAATTTCAGGTCCTAGGGTATGAAGATTGGACTACTAAGCATTGAAGGCAAGAAATTCTCTATTCAAGAACTGAAGGAAGATCATCATTGATGGAATCCAATACTGCTAATATGATAAATCCAAAGGGTAGAATGGTTCCAAGTGCCAAAAATGGGACATTTTGCAAGAGAATGCAGAGCACCAAGAAGTAAAGACAACATAAATTGGAATCAAGGAAGCTCATCAAAGGCAGTAAGGATTGAGATTCGTTTGAAAAGGCAATTTTTGCAACTGATGGTGCTGTATTATTGAGTGACCATGGCAGAGAAGAAATTTAGGCAAACATAGCTCTTATATGCAATTCTCAGATTCGAGTAACAAATGATAAATCTTGATTCTAAAGTCTTATTTTGAAAAAACTATGAAGCTCTAAGAAACAGTATGGTGATTTACTTGATAAATTAGATGATACTGGTTTTAAAAGCATCTACATACAAAGAGTTTATCAATTTAGAAGGAAAATTCTTAAATATAAAGAATCTGAAGTTCTTTTTTCTGAGGAAATTGCTTTGCTTAAAAGAAGTGTAGGTCACAAAGAATATCTAATGGGATTACTTAGGACTGAACTTGAAAAGGTTAAGGAAGAAAAGGAGGGGTTTGAGTTTAAGATTGCAAAGTTTGAAAAATCATCAAAAGACTTAGATCAGTTGTTAGCAAGTCAGATAACTGACAAGAGCAAAAAGGGATTTGGTTATATTCTTTGTGTTCATTCTACAGCATCATTGTCATTATTACTGTTTCATTGATAATACTTCTAGAGTATTAAAGTGTAAATTCCGCATACACTTTAGTATAAACACAAAGTTTCTATAATTGTTATTTTGGATTTATCCAAGGTAACATATTCTTTATACAAGCTAAAGAATCGATCAAGGATTAGGATCAACAAGTGGTATCAGAGCCATAGGGCTCTTGATCTAGGATCTTACAAGGTTATGTTTTGTGTCGAATCTATGAAGAAAGAAGGTTTGGTTCGTATTTGGAATTGTTAATACTGCTGACGTTGATTGATATCGGTTGACACATACGTTTGGATCTTAGATAGAACTATTTTTCACAATAATTTATTCTTATTGGTTATATGGCTATTATTTTTAGGATTTATTGAAGATGTGATTACGAAGACGATTGATTATCACTTATTTGATGTGAAGATGAATTTCACGATGCGTAGTTTCTTATCATATCTTAAAGTGGGTGTTACACTTTGAAGATATCTTGTTCGTTTTATATGGTGTTGACGAAGACTTGCAAAATCTAGCAATGTGTGATTTTTCTTATGGTGCTCAATGCTCACATTCACTATCACTTAAGAGTTACGTTATTGTGCCAGTGTCTCATATAGAGGATGAGGATTTTTTCAAAGAGGGATTGCGGTCATACTTATATTTCCTGGTTCGGTATAAGTCGACGACAGCACGTGATAACAAGACATAAGACCAGACATAAGACACAAGTTTGGGAGATTCTACTTCTTCATCAAATTCGTTATACTCAGTTTTCTTCATCAGTGATCACTACACATAGCCTAGAGAGTTTAAGATTCAAGAGATGGTAAACATATTGGTTTCAGGGGAAGCTTATTGATTAAATGTTTAAGCATCTACATGCACCACTTGAGGGGAAGTGTTTTGTTACTACTGCTGATCATTATTACTACTGCTAGTTTATATTTCTACTGCTCAGATTCATTTTTCTTATTGTGCGTAATGGAGGGCAATTTGAGTTGTTAAAAGGCTGAATTAATAGTTGTGATATATGGCTTGTAGCTGTTATGATCCAAGTTGTATATCTTCAGAAAACCCCTATTAGATGATTACAAAAGGGGAAGAGATATGATTTGCAGCTTATTTATGTGTGGTGACATGTTCAAGGAGATCTTAAGTCAAGGGGAAGCATTGAAGATTGTTTCATTCATGCAAATAGTTTTGTAATATCAAATAGGGGAAGATTGTTGGGTTTATAGATTTGATGATTACAAAACTACATGTGCTTATATGAAGACGAATGAAACAAAAGGGCTTAATATGACACTTTGGTATTCTACATATGGAAGAATTAAAAGCTGGAAGATATGCATTGAAAAGTAAAAGTCAAAGATATCAAAAGATCTCCTTATAAAGAAAGAAGGTAACAGAAGATCAAGTTAAATGTTTAAAAGATTTATGTTTATCTCTTTGTAAAACCTAATATCTTTAGTATATAAAGAGATACAGGTTATAGGTTTTACACATCCAAAAACATACAACTCTCCAATGAGAGTCTAGACACACCAAAGAAAGCGTGTGTGTATTAGTTAGTTTATTAGTTAGTCTATGTATTAGTTAGTTTTAGCCTCAAGGATCATTTGATCTTGGGGATATAGTGAATAAAGAAAACCTTGAAGTAACTCTGATTTCTGTGTTATTATTTCGCTGTGCAAGTTTATTAATCATTGTTACTATATCCTAGATGAGTCTTAATAACGATCTAAGGGTCTAAACAGACTCCACAATGAGTATTATGGATTTAGATGGAGTAACTTGTTTAATTTGGTAAATTTTTAGAATTACACCCAAAAAGCCTGTACATGTTGTTTATTAACTAACTACATTGGTTAGTTAACCCCCGTATAAACCCTTTGTTTACTCTCACAATAAGAGTAAGATACCCCTAGAACAACCCGTAGAGCCAATCCTTTAGAAATTACACCAACTATTTGTTTCGTTACACCTCTACACCTTAGCCTACCCAGTTAGATTAAGTCCATTTATAGTTGCTAGTTGCTTAAAGTGTAAAGTATGTATTTCCCAAGTCTTGTGTTATTTTCTATCTTTGGTACGGTTGGAAGAATTTACACATCGCAAATGGGAACGTATAAAGTAGTCAAAACTTATGTATTTTTACTATCATCATAATTATTGGTACGTTCGAAGAATGAAGAATTACAGAAGGGATAATCCAGAGATATTATGATCGTGAAGATGGTGAAATTACACTGAGATTTGTAGTTTAGATGGAAAAAAATTAGAAAATCGCAACAAAAAAAAAGGAAAGTGTGAAGATAATCGTTTCACAATTATCGAAGGAATGATAAGAAGGACAAATAAGCACTAAACAACATAAATGAACAATAATAAGCAAGAAATAAGCATTCTAATCAGCTAAAACAGAAATAGCTATAAAAAATCTTAAAATTAAGGTTAAAAGGGTAATTGTAATGGCTTTGTCAAGATTTTACAAGACTTTTGAGCCCTCAAGGGCTTATTTCACTACAAGCTCTGCTTATATATAAAGCCAGTGAATAAGCCAATAAGCTCTTCCAACTTTAGCTTATCTTCCAAATGGCTTATTCTTGATTTTTCAAACAAAAACTTATAAAACTATAAACTATGAAGAGTTTAAGTTCTATAAGCTTAACCAAACTTCTATAAGAGCTTATAGAAGCTTATTTTAACTGAATAAGAGCTTATTGAGAGTATTAGAGCTTAAAACGATTTTTCATTAAAACTCGAAATTGAAATACACTTGCTGAAAATTAAAAGACAATTAACAAACTTAAAGTTGTATTCAAATTAAGTAAAAATACATTCAAAGACAAAAAAATTTGATTATTCCCTCAAGGCTTACAAGGTGGCCTATTTATACAAAAATAAGCTAGGTCTTCAATCTTTTGTCTTTTTCCTCACTTCTTCTTGTTGTGTTTCCTTGTAGACACAGAATTGGGGGTGTGTTTGTTGTGTGAGTGTAATCCAAGACAAATCCCAGCCCTTAATTATAATCCCAAGTCATCCTCACCATCGAAAATGGTTCTTGGACAATGGGGGATTGCCAAGTTGGCATTTTTGTAGCTGGGAAAGTTTAGTGGAGGAGGGGGGTGATGTTTAACCATGGTGTTGAAGGGTTGCAGGGTAAAAGAGGGGGGTGTTAACCCGTGAGTTGGTTGGGGTTTGAAAAGGGCGGGAAAAGGGTTATAAAATGGTTAGAGGTGACAGGGCAAAAGTTTGGTGGTTTGCCAACTTTGGTCCCTCAAGGTTATAAGGGATGTTGCAATTTTCGTCCTTGGTGTTATACAAGTTTGGGGACTTGGCAAATTAACCCCCCAAGGGTTATATTGGTTGTTGCACCCAAGGTCCTTGTGATGAAAGCCTTTGAAATGTTGGCAGTTTTAACCCTTGTGGTATTTCTTTGCCAATTTGGCAGATTTGGCCCTTCTCTTTATTTCCTTCTTTTCTTCTTTCAAAACAAGTTTAGGGATTTACAAGTTTAGTCCCTAAACTTGTTTTTCTTGACTTTTGGCTTCGGGTTTGTCGGGGTTGACTTTTTCAAACTTGGGCTTGGACTTGACTTTGACTTTTTCCACGCTTTTCCATTCCGTGTCCGGTTTTGTCGTTTTGGCTTTGTTTTTCGTCCTTTTCTTAGATATCCGTTCCTGCACAACACAATTAGCAAAACAAGCATATATTTGGCATTTTAAGTCCGTTTTTGGTTATTTTAACTTGTTTTTAAAGGTAAAAGGTATGTGTAATTAAACACATACCAGACCCGTGACAAAATGTCTCTTTCATTCAATAGAAGGGACACACAGCGTCATTCCGGAACACCCATCCGGAGAATCACAAAAGGAAGGACTATCGGAAGCTAATTACAGAGTAGAGGAGTGTACTTGCGAACAGAACAAAAGATGACAGGGCCCTGATTGGTGGTTTTCACACTATATATATATAATATATAATAATATATATATATATAAGTCTAAAAATCAACAAGATCAATGATACCGAGAAGTAGTATAGAGTGTTCCCGGGTCGTTTATCCCCAACGAGGCTGGAATGGAAAATCGATACAATCGAAGATTTGAGTTTGAAGGAAGGAATTGATTTGAGAAGGTGGAAAAGTCAAATTAGATGATAACGAATAAAAACGTTTAAGAAAAACCTAGAAATTACGAAATTAAACTAGAAAACGAGAGCACGAATCCCGAACAAAGGGGGAAAAACCTAAAATCTTTAAAAATAACCCTACGAAGAAATTTTCACTTCTAAACTACTCTACGGGACAAATAACGAAGAATGAAAAAGACTAGACCGAAATCGGAGTTCGTTTTGACCCAAAAACGGAGTCAAGGCAAAAAACGCACCTGACCGTTCTTTAAAAAAGTAAAAAGTTGTAAAAATGACCCTACGAAACATTTTTATATTTTTCCTACAAACTAGATGACAATTTTTTTTTCTAAAAAAGCAAAATATTTTTTTGATAATTTTTGTATTTTTTATGAATTAAATAAACTTTTAACTAAATTAAATTATAAAAAATATTAAACGATTACGAAAAATCTTGAAAAAATTGACAAAAAATACTAAATTCTATGACAATACTTACTAAAATAAGAAACAAAAAAACGCTTAAGCATAAAGCCCGTAATAAGCCAACAGCTTATAATGCTTTTAGCACAAACGTCCTTAAATAATAAGGCCCTTGAGTCTTTAACGAAAAAGACCCAAGGGCGCAGTGGTAAGAGTGGTGTTAAAAGGGGATCGTATCGCTTGGTCCCGGGTTCGAGTCTTGCTCACCCGGGCCAAGTGTCTTTCCCTTTTTTTTTTCTTTTCGAAAACTCAAAGAAGCAAAGTTGTTAAGCTCGTGGGGCTTAACAACTTTGTCTTCTACAACTTTTTATGAAAAGCAATAAATAAGCTTAAAAATAAGCTTAAACTTGACAGTTTAGCTTATAAAGGCTTAAAAGCAAAAATGAGCTAAGTCCTTTTGGACTTAGGGTCGAAATAAGCTAGGACAAACTCAAATAAGCTAAAGAGGCTTAATCTAAACCTAGGTAAGCTAAAAAAACTACAAGCTAAAACTAATAAGCTGGTTAGAACAGCTTATGATGACAGAATGCTTAAAAGGCAACAAGGGCTTAAAAAGCTAAGCTTGGGCATTCAAATAAGCTAACAAAAGGGAAATAAGCAAACAAAGCTATCAACTTTAACCTAATAAGCTACTAGGAATCAATTTAGCTTATTAAATAGGCTCAATAAGTCAGAAAAGAAAAAATTAAGCAATCCCTACACCTAGGCTAGCAAAACAGTTCAAAAGGCATGTTTGGGCTTAAAAATAAGCCATCAAATAAGCTCTTCAAGGTCTGAAAATCAAGGAGCTTAAATAAGAGCTTATAAGCTCTTAAAATAAGCCAAGAGATTGGGCTTAATAACACGATAAGACAGAGAAAAAGGGGCTTAAAATCTCCCCTTTGCACCAGGGGAGATTTAAGCCTAACTTGAGTAGCTTATTTGACAGCTTGTTAAAAGCTGTCAAATAAGCTCAAATTGAAAAGAAAGCTGAAAACAGATTAAGTACTCTAGCTAAACTACTTGTGCACAAATTTGGAGCTTTTAAAAATCATTTTTACCTGCTGATTTTGGATGGTGAAAAAGGGTCTTTGGGTTTTTAGAAACTGTGACCAAAAGGGCTTGGTGATTTTTGACTTATAAAGTCAAAAGAACAAAGCTTGTTTGGACAGCTCTTTTAGACACACAAAGCACAAACTTTTTGATGCTCAAACCCAAAATCACAAGTGCTTAATCAAATAAGCACTTGTGGTGTTTTTTAAAATACTCACAGCTTTGAAAATGGTTTTAAAAACTTTTGAAAATCAATTTTAAAGCTTTAAAACTTATGAAGACAGCTTAAAACTAGCTTAAAACTTGAGCTTAAACCAACCTAATGACCATAACCCAAACCAAGACCATTTTGACCCGTTTTCATAGTTATCCCAAACACCCCTTTATGTAAACTGTCAAAACTAAAATGAGCTTATAATCTATTTTAAAGCTAAAACTCCTAAAACCTTTTATCTACTCACACTATTTTTCACCTAATTAAGCTATTTTAAAACTAAAACTTGCAGCTTAAGTGTAAAAATAAGCTAGTTTCTCAGCTAGCCACTTACACTTATTTTGACATTATTAAAGAAAATGAGAAATTCAACAATGACTAAGTAAAGAATACTTAAAACAGATACAAGACAACTAATTGAGCATGATTGAGTATTAATAAACACTAATGAGAATCAATAAGCTAATCTAGTTAAGCTAAATTTACTCTAATTTAGAGATAAGAATTGAGACCTTTACTTTGTAGTCTCAGGCTACTAGGCTGCTCTTTCTGAGTGAGCAGCCTTATTTCAGGTCCCTAATGGCTACCTTAGCCTCTAAACCAGCTTTAAAAGCTCAATAAGCTCTTTGTAGCTTATTACTCCAAATAGCTTTAACAATGAATCAAATGAACACTTATGAACTCAAATGGACTAAATACAGTTTTAAAAAGCTTCTAGTGATATTAAAACACTTTTTAAAACAAGAGAATATATAATAAGCTATTTGAGCTTATTACAAGCTTATTAGCTGAATTCGGCTTATTACTTGAAAATTTTAGAGCAAACTTAACACACTGGTTTATATTGCTTAGAAATCGAAAATACAAGTGCACTAACAAGAAGTACAACTGAAAATAAAGGATTTAAAAAATACTAAAAAAAGAGACATAGCAACACAATGCAAAAAAAACTTCACTTAATTTTTATATAAAACAAGCACAAAGTAACAAAGAAACATTAGTTAAAAACTAACAGCACTTAAAGAATTACATAAAACTAACTTAAAGTCTTAAAACTACTCTCTTCTCAATTGGCGTTACAAAAGCCTTTAAATAGGAAAGAAAAACGACTATGCTTCCCCTCTTTGTCTTCATGCTCTTGTGCTTTCTTGTAGACACAAAAAAAAAAAAAAGAAGAGTTGTGTTACTTGTGTGAGTGCAATACCAAGCAAATCGTAGCCCTTGATAGTCCTTGGTCTCCAAGTCGAGTATTTCTAGCCATAGATGAGGTTATGTGTGGGTTTGGATTGCCAACATGGCACATTTGTAGCTGGGAAAGGAAGTGGAGGAGGGGGACTTGTTTGTCCATGGAGTGTTTAGGTATTGCAGAGGTAAAAGGGGTGAGAATAAAACCCGTGAATTTTGTACTATGGTTGGGAATTGAAATGGGCCCCCCCGTGAAAAAGGTTTTGTTATTAAATGAAAGTGACAGGGACGAAGTTGGGTGTTTATGGCACAATGGCCCCTCATTGGTTATAAGTATCAATGGCATAATCGTCTCATGTTTGTTAACAAGAACTTTGGGGACTTGGGCAGAAATAGAACCACAGGTTAAACACTTTTGCATGAAGCCGTACCTTGGTGGTTACAAGTACTCAGGACTTGACAGCATGTTGGCCCTTCTAGTATAACTATGCCAAATAGACAGTTTGGCCCTTAGCTTTCATGTTCTCTTTTCTCTTATAAAATATAAGTTTTAGTTTTGCAATTTTCAACCCTTAAACTAATATTTCTTGATTTGTTGACTATTTGCTCGGTGTGACTTTGGGCTTTGACCAGTTGACTTTTCTGATGACTTTTTTGACTTGATATAGACTTTTCGGCTCGAAAAGGCTTTGTCTTTCACAGTCTATTCCAATTTCCGATCTGGTTTTTGTCACTGGCTTTGTTTTCTTCAATTTTCTTAGTTATCCGTTCCATGCACAACACAATTAGCAAAACAACATAAATTATGGCCATTTAAAGTCGTTTTTTGGTTGTTTTTTTTTTTATTTGTAGCACTTTTTTAAAAGGTAAAAGGTATGGTGTAATTAATCACAAACCAAAATCCCCCAAACTAAGAGGGTAATTGCCGTGCCTCCCTTCCAATGGTATGAAGATAAACTTATTAACGAAAACTAAGAATCCAATCCCCCTCGACTAATAACTTTGAAAAGTAGCAACGGTGTTTTCGACAAGGGAAACTAAAGGAATCAAAAGCTTCGTACAAGTCCCTGTTATTCACCACGTTTTTATTTGTACACCTAACTAACCCTAATATTTTTGGATTTTTCATTTTCTATTCCGACTCCTGATTAGACCTCCTTAATTATATCAACACAGGTGATCATAGAATGAGAAACGCCCATAGAATAATCTACGGATGTCCTGACGGATAAATTCATCGTCCCCGATTTTTTACTAGCTCCAAACCAAGCAATTAAACAAGATCATTTGTCAATATAAGTCTAAATGCTAAGCACTCATACTTATGACTTGTGAACTATAACCCCAACATAAAATATATTAAATGTTTGTACTCGTTTCAACTCAACCATAGATCAACTTATTTATCCATAATCCGTGATTTAAAGATGAATCATTACTCAAAGCAACAACTTATTAGGATCTTGTAACTGATTTAAAGACGAGATATTATAACTGTAGTACTTTTTGCAACATCTTCACATTATAAACATAATTCTAAAGCTAGGAATGCGTTGCTTAGTTTGAACACCTACCTAGGCCTCGCTCCCTAGTAGGATATCACAACCAACGACCGATGTTCTTAGTTTGAAAACCCACCCCGTTGCTAGCGTAGTGGGAAATCACAACAACACCTTCTTCCTAATATGCTAAGGATTTGTGTCTTAGTTAGACCCTTCAACCTAGACCTCGCATCCCTGGTGAGATAACACAACACACCAAATCCTTAAAGTAAAGATGTTTAGTTTGAACGCCCCACCGCTGTAGTTTAGCGACGGGAATATCACGACACATCTTTTATTTGCCCATAAATCAAATGAATGCTTCATTGGCAAAATTTCAATGTTCATGCATATTGCATTCCATAATCATTCCATGCTTCTTTGGCATTTAACTTATCAAATTATTAAGAACAAGAAAAATCTCGCTTCAAAAATCAGTCACAAATTTGAACTTTTTCTAAAAACATTGATTGACTTAGTTAATTGAATTTGGAGCACGTATGATTAGGGGATTGGAAGCTAATGGATAAAAAGTCCACAAGATCCTCATATAAGTTTTTGTTCAGCACATAAACTTATATTTAACTCTATCACTTCTTGTTCTTCACCTTATTAAAATTCGAAGCAATCGAATTCGTGAAAGCTTAGCCTACAAGCGGTAAGTTGAGGAACTAGCTAGGGCTCAACACGCCCGATCGAGTCAAAAATTATACACATTCTAAACTCCATTATGAAACGTCAAAACTGTGACAAAACACTATTTAAATTTTTGAATTTTTTTTTGTATTTATTGCAAAAATATTTGTGGTAAAACGGGATTTCGTGATAACAACGACTGCAGGCAAAAATCAAATCGAAGATCCCCCCATACTAGAACTAAACATCGTCCTCGATGTTTCAAAGGGGTTCCTACGCAAATCTAAGGCCGTTATGGAAGTGTGCCATAAGATTAAAACTTATTCGATTATGGATTTGGATACTGATTTCCCAAGCTGAAGCGAGGATGTGAAACTCTTGTGGGTACTGCAAGCACGAGAGGACCCTTCACAACCTGGAATCCTAGGACATAAAACATAAAGCACACAAAACATGGACAAACTCGGTACTGGTAGAATGGTCCCAGTATACACTATGCTTTGACATAAGCAAGATATGACCGAATTTCTCGAAAGCGATACACTACAGCAAGTAATGTCCTTTTCGTGTAGTAGAGTAGGGTTGAGTTTGAGCCTCCGTTCAGAGTCTTGCTACATAGTGATAAAAGGTTGGAAATGCTTGTTATTTCTCTTTGCCCGAGCCCCAATTGCGAAGTCGCTAGCATCGCACATTAGTTCAAAGGGCAAGATCCAGTCGGGAGAATTAAGATCGGAGCCTCAGTCAATTTTTCTTTTGAGTTATTACAGGAATCTATACACTCAATCAGAGAAGAAAAATAGATGTCTCTTTTTCAAGCCAATGAGTCCATAGGAACCGGCAATTTTCGAGAAGTCCTGATATGAATCGTCGTAAAAACCGCGTTCCCAAGGAAAACAACGACACCTGGTGGACAGAAGTCGGATGAGGAGGGAGTTTAGCTATTTACTTCGACTATAGGCTCTATCAACCTCAATTCCCGACTTATAAATTTTGTGTTGCCCGAGAATAACAATGCCTTCCTTATAACTATAAAATGGCTCTTCTCCCCAGTTTAAAGACAAACAGTTTCTTCACACCGCTTCAACATCATTTTAAAATGGGATAGGCCACGACGAAAGACACCCCAAAGACCGAAAAGTCATCAAAAATACTTCCATCGTTTTTACCAATCAAATCGTGGAAGATTGCCATCATACATCATTGAACGTGACCCGGAGCATTGCATAGCCCAAAAGGCATGCGACGATAAGCAAAAGTTTCCGTATGGGCTATGAAGTTGACTTTTCCTTGGATCCTTTTGGGTCAATTGGGATCTGAAAATAACCGGAGAAGCCATCAAGGAAACAGTAGTATTCGTTTCCTGCTAGTACTTACGATTCAATTGGTCGCATAAAAGGCAATGGGAATGGTCTTTTTCGGGTGGTCATAAGCTTCCTGTAATCAATACATACTCGCCATCCCGGACCAATCGAGTAGGAATCATTTCATTTTCCATCATTCGGGATAGACGGTCAACCTCCTTTCTTAGTACACAGTGGAACCGGGCTCACCCAAGGGCTGTCAGAGATGGGTAAATCAATCCAGCGACAAGGAGTTTTTCAAAACCACCTACCCCTTTTTTTGAATAAAAGTCATGGATTTTTGGTTTACCACATCTCTGACTTGCACAGATGTTCATATTCCTCTCCCTAGAATTTTGTGAGTACACAAAATTCTAGGGCTAACACCCTTTATATCGGAGAGTTTCCAAGCGATGGCTTCGCTTGTGGGACTTGTAGACCCTTTGAAGAGCAGCCATTATTCCTCTCTTTTTAAGTCTTCAGCAATTAAATAACAGAGCAACTTGTCGTCACCTACATAAAAATGCGTATTCAATAAGGGTGCAGTTCCTTGAGTTCAACCTCGGGAGGTTCATCAACGGAGTTTCAACGGTTTTAGCTTCACAGAGTTTGAGTTCTTCCTAGCTCTAGGCATAATTGTTTCATGATTTGGAGTGGGGGTAGTGGTTCACTGTTCAAAATTGCTTCTAGAAGCAGGATGTCCCCCTCAGGATCCTGATAAGTTGGATCAACTTCAGATGAAGTTGGATCATCTTCTAGAGCAAGAAACGAATCTGCTTCTTCCATTAAAAGAAAATCACTGTCCCCGAAAGGAGTGAGATTTGGAGAAGTAGTAGAAACAATAGGCTCAAAATATGGAGTGGGATTTCCACTCGCGATGCCCCGATTTGAAAATCCTAGGACCTCATGAGAATACTCATCACAAGCCCATTCAATGACTCGATATGTTTACGCATAAGTTTTGAATCAGCTGTGAATTTTTGAAGTTAGGTCCAGATTGAATGTTCTGGCTTCCTTGCCAAACACGAAGGTAATCTCGCCTTCATAAACATCTATCAAACATGAACAGTATTCACAAAGAAACATCGCCTCGAGAATTAAAGGGACTCGTGGTCGGGTTCAAAAAAAAAATTCATCAACAACGAAGATGTCAGCTGTAAATTAGAACTTTCCCACCATTAGACGGACGTCTTTAGCAATACCGATTGGTCAGTGATTGAAGGAATCTGCTAGCACTAACGTCAATGCAAGTTTGGGTTAGATCAGAAGAGCGAGACTTCCCATACGTAATCTCAGGAATAGATTAAAGCTTGCACCACAGATCAGACCAATGCGTTGCAAGTAGTAATCCCCGTAATTCACATGGAATCAGAATCGTCCAGGATCTCCAAGTTTCCTTTGGTAACTTGTTGAGGATGACCGCTGAACATTTCTCATTCAAAGAGTTTCTTTGCCAATTCGCTACATTATTTCATATGTTCAAATTAAGGTTTTTCAAAGTCGCTAGCAAATTTAGGCATGCTCATCAAGGCATCGTAAAGCTAATCTCGAAACTTAAATCTCTAAAATTTCATAGAATTTCTCATTTTGGACGTTAGCTTTTCTTGCGTGGATTGGTGAGGGGCCTATCCATATCATTTCTATCTTGATGTGTAATAGGAAATGATGCTTAGGAATTGGAGCACAATCAGGATCACATTGGCCTAGATTTAGGATTACGAGTCTGAATTTGAAACAACGGGGGGTCTGGATGTCATCGTACTGTGCTTCCGTTATTAAGCAGGAGTTCATCGTAGTCCATTGTTCACCTCTGCATCAGATTAACAGCTTCGGTCCTTGATGGTAAACACCACTTGGGGTAGTAGATACCTTTTAAAAAATCCATCCCTTAGGGTTGGTAATAGTTGTACCAGGAAGAGATCCAGAACCGTAAGTAGAATGCTGTATTAGCATAACAAATTTGAAAGCCAATGTCAGTCAAATTTGCCATATGTGATTGCATGTTTTGACCTGTATTTGCATGTTTCTCAACACTGCAATCAATGTATTGTGACATATCATAGCCAAAATCTATTTTTGACACACCGTGTGTCTGAGAAGCGGTCTTGATGGGCTACTGATTGAAGAGTCACTGGTTGAATGACCTGGGGCGATAGAATCCTGTACCTTGGTTGAAATTGTTTCCTCTGTATTATTGAATTTAATTCCTCGATTGAAATTGTTTTGACTAATTAGCCAGAGGAATCATGAATGGAGGAAAAACCAGGAGGTCGAATTTGGTTTAAAAGAAAAATAAAAAAAAAAGCGACCATCTGATGTCGATAACCATAATAACTTGGTTAAATTTGGCCGCAGCGGCCTGGGACACATACTCTAGGATATTGTCATGTGTAAATGTTGCTAATAAGTTGCTGGAGAAAACAATTTAGATAATAAAGACCTCCCCACAGTTACACAACTTTGTTCAACCGCTTTTACGGGGCGGAAGCTGGGGTATGGTTCTAACTATCAGAGAAATAATGCCCGAACAATGTCCATTGAGTTCAGCAACATCAGAATGATACTGCCTTGTGGAAGAAGCTTGTACTCATTTTAGCTACAAAACAGCTTGATTCTTGATTGACGAACCTTAGACATGCTCTCGATGATTTTATAAACATTCTCGAAGGCATTTTGTGCTAAGAAGTTACCACGGCAGCTGAGTATATCAATGAATCATGAATCATTTGAGTTAGGGCATTTAGAAAAGTAAATCGATTTGATGCAATCTAAAACCCATGATGAGGGCATCCCCTTAAAAGATATTGAAACGATTCCACCAAGCCTCATAAAACGTCTCAACAAATTTTTGTCTAAATCTCGTGATTTCATTTCTGAGATTTGTCGTTTTAGAGGGAGGAAGAATTTTTTAATAAATTCGAAACAAGAGATCAATCCCATGTTTCAATCGACCGAGGAGGTTACTTTTTTTTCCAGCCAAATCCTGGCGCCCCTTCGAGAGAAAAACGGGAAAGCATAAGTTTAACCCACGTATTTGGTACGTTCGGAATCTTCAACGAAATAGGAAGTGATCATGTTGAAATAACGGATGTGAGCATTGTGGTGGTCTTCTTTATCATTTCCAAAAAATTGCTTGATTGGACAAGATTCAGAAGACCATGCTTGATCTCAAAGTTATCGCGTGATTTCCATAATAAACAATCGCATCCACGTAACCCTCGTGGTGCATCGAGCAATTTGCCCATATACTATTAACAGCCATCGTAACTATGGGAGGATTATCGGTTTCTCAAGATTGATGATATCAATATTCATGAAGGCTGGACGGACAGAGGTTCTGGAACTAAAATACGGCTAGATACCGAGTGCCGCATAGCACAAAATAGAAAAACAAAAAGAAAATTAACAACTAAATTTTTTTTTTGGTTTTTCAAAGATTATTATTCACAAAATGGGAATTTAAACTGACAATGAGATAAGAACAACTTAAACCAAAATCTACTTACTTCACGGTACTCACAAAAAGATAAACTCACAGGTGAGCGGAAAAGGAAAATTTAGGAATACGCGAAGCTTAGTTCTCCTTTCGGGTCGTAGTTCCACGGAACAAACCCACCTTATACCACTTTATAGTTTTGTTTCAACATTTCAAGGTGACCGTAACGTTTAAGAGACACAAAAGGCAAGTTTTTAAATCTTTTAGTTCGAATTGGGAACCAACAATTTCACGGAACTTATAATGATAATACATCAGATGATAATATAATATTTTGGTAATTTTACCAATTTGTGAATTTAATTTTATTATGGACAATGTTTTATAATTTTGTTATTTTTTTTGATTTTTATCTGATAAAAATACAAAAAGAAAAAAAAAAATATTTGTACTTTGAAACAATTTTTATAATAAAAGAAAATATTCACAGTTTCAAACACAATTGATCAAACGAAACGATAGACTGTATTCAAACAGCCTAAATCCCAGGCAGCGGCGCTTTAAAAATTGATTGGTGAAGTTTCAGCACTATAAATATATATAATATATAATAAAAAAATAAAAAAATACGTAAGTCAAAAACTCCACAAGAGCAAGAATTTGCGTAGAAGAAGAAGAAAAAAAATACCGAGAAAGTAGTATAGAATGATTCGCACCCCCAGGGGTCGATATCCCCCTAACAGAGGCAGGAATGGACAAGTACGTACGATCGAAGATTTGAGTTTGAAGGAAGGAATTTGAATTGAGAAGTTGAAAAAAAGAGCAAAATTTTAAAACACAAACAAAGACAAAAACGTTTAAAATAAAAAATCTAAGAAAATTTACGAAATTAACAAAAAAAAAAACAAGGAAAACGAGAGTAACAAAAAACTGAATCCCGTGAACAAAAAGGGGGGAGGAAAAACCTAAAAATTATAAAATCTTAAAAAACCTCTAAAAACTTATTAAAAAAAAAAAAAAATAACCTACGACGAAAATTTTTTTCTTAATTCCACATTCTCACTACATCAACCAACTTCTACGGGCCCACGACAACCTCCCCATACCCCTACCATCTCACCCCTACCCCCCTTACCAGCTTTACGGAAATACTAAAAAACCAACACTCAGGGTAACAATATAAATACGCTGAACTAACTCCTTTAACTCCATAATGTCCCCCCCCACCCCACTACCCTCCTCCCCCCCCCCACCCGTCCTCCAACCCGTCCCCCCTAACAAACCCCCCCCCCGAACCCCCTAATACCCCATCCCCACCACCCCCAAATAACCAAAAAATACCACCCGAACCGCCCCCCAACCATCATCCCTCCCCAAAACACCCCCCCCCCCCCCCCCCCCCCCCCCCCACCCCCCTCCCCCCCCCCCCCCCGCAGACCCCTCCCCCCCACCAAAAAAAATCAAATCACCCTGCAAAAATACATAAAAAATCCAACCCACCCCAAAACCCACCCAACCCAACACCCCCCACAACCCCACAAACTCCCCCAACACCCCTAAAAAAACACCCCAACCTACACCCACGCCGCACCACCTCCCCAAGCTCCCCCCCCACTAAATCCACCCCACCACATCCCCGCCACAGCACAATCATCAAAAAAGCATATACCAATCCCCCACACCCAACATCAATACAATCCCAAGAGTTCTTAAACAACGCAACAGCCACCACTTGTCGCAGAATTTAGAGAGTATGTGGTAAAAGTTAACGAATCGCTTGGCACCGTTACGAGTCTTGCACACCCGTCCCATAGACAACCCTTATTTTATTTATATTTATTACGAAAACTCAAAGAAGCAAATAGTAAGCTCGTTGGGGCTTAACACCTTTTCTACTACAACTTTTGCTGAAAAGCTGTCAATAGCTTCAAAAGAAAGCTTATAAAAGTATGACATTTGTCTTAAAAAGAGCTTAAAGCTTAGAAAATGCTAAGACCATTTGTGACAAGAGGACCTAAATAAGCTAATACTAAGGGATAAATAAACTAAAGTGAGCAAACCAATCTAAATAAGCAAAAAAGGGCGAATAAGGCTTTAACCTAATAACTGTTGAAACAACTTATGATGGAGCAGAATGCTTAAAAAGCAAAAGGGCTTAAAAGCTTAAGTCATTTGGGAAATAAGCTGGGAAAAAGGCTCAATAAGCTAAACAACTATTTATACTAATCTAAAAAGCTAATAAGAGCTAAAATAAGCTAGTGACATAAGCTACAAGACACAAAAAAAAATAAGCATTCCTAACAACTTAATCCATTTTAAACAAGCCAACAGGCAAGTTTGTGCTTATAAATAAGCACACAAAAGAGCTTCCTAAGGTCTGAAAATCAAGAGGCTTTATACCAGAGCATATAGACGACTTTAAATAAGCCAACCAAATAGGGCTTACTGACTCCAAAAGACTAAGAAAAATAAGCCTTAAATTATCCCGCTTTGCGCACCAGGGGGAGCTTAAGATGCTTATCTCAAAGGGCTTATTTTGACAGTCTTATAAAATCTGTCAAATAAGCTCTAAACTAGAAAATATTAAAAACAATAGAGTACTTCTAACAAATTGTACTTTTGCACAAATATTGACCTCCTAAACTCATTTAAACAAGGCTGATTTTTGATGGTGAAAAGAGATGGTGACTTATTAAAACTGCAACAACAAAAGAATTTGGAGAACTTAAGACTTACCAAAAGTCAAAAGACAAAGTGGCATTTGACAGCTTTTTTTTAGACACACAACGACTCACACTCCTTTTGATGCTTAAACACAAACTATAGAAACCAACAATCTTAACTAAATAATCACTTGTGGTTTAATGTTTGAGAATCTCAACAGTTTCTAAAAAATAGGTTTTAAAAAACATTGAAAACAATTTTTAAAACTTGGAACTTTTAAAAAAGCTTTAAACAACCATTACAAATCTAAAACCTAAAAACTATTAGATAACCACAACCCAATTTAAACCCATTTTGAGACCCGTTTTTGACACTGACCCAAACACTCCTTAAGTTTTAAAAAGGTTTTTAAAGAACTTAAAAGACTAATTTTTGCTAGATTTTAAAAAACCAACAATGCATAAACACTTTTAAATTATAAAGAGATACAAAGAAAATCAGATAAGCACTTTAAAGGTAAAATTAAGCTAAGGACAAAGTAAGCTTAATATGGCAGTTTCAACTAGAATTGCATATAAATGAAATAACAAAACATTAAAAGCATTCTTTAGACATGAATTATCACTGACAAGCACAATAAGCTAAGGAAATAAGCTAATATGAGCTTATTGCTACAGTAAATAAGCAAAATTTAAAGAAAGAGTACCTTTGATCCTTTTCACAAAAAGGATCTTGGTAGACCTAAATAAGCTCTAACTTCTTACCCAGCTTATAAATAAGCTAAAACTAAGCTCTAAACCAATAAGCCGTCCATTTTAGCTTATTCATCCATGCCCTTTTAATCCAACAGTACACTTGCAATTTCCCCCTTTTTTTGGTGAATTTTCCTTAAATTTTGCTTAGAAACTTTTGAAAAACAGATTGTAAGATAAAATGAGACTAAAATAAGAGACTTAGCAACACAATGCAAAAAGAAACTTCACTTAATTTTTCATTAAAACAAGCACAAGTACACAGAAACCTTTTTAAAAACTAAACACTTGTAAAATTACATAAAACTAACTTAAAGCTTAAAACTACTCTCTTCTTCAATGGCTGTTACAAAAGCCTTTAAATAGGAAAGAAAAACGACTATGCTTGCCCTCTTTGTCTTCATGCTCTTGTGCTTTCTTGTAGACACAAGAAAGAGAGTTGTGTTACTTGTGTGAGTGCAATACCAAGCAAATCGTAGCCCTTGATAGTCCTTGGTCTCCAAGTCGAGTATTTCTAGCCATAGATTTAGGTATGTTGGGTTTGGATTGCCAACGTGGCACATTTGTAGCTGGGAAAGGAAGTGGAGGAGGGGGGAATGGTTTGTCCATGGTGTGGTTTAGGTTGCAGGGTAAAAGGGGTGAGATTAAACCCGTGAATTTTATACTATGGTTGGGGATTGAAATGGGCGGGAAAAAGGGTTGTTATAAAAGGAAAGTGACAGGGACGAGTTTGGGTTTTTGGCACAAATGGCCCCTCATGGTTATAAGTATCATTGCATAATCCGTCCTTGTTGTTACATAACTTTGGGGACTTGGCAGAAATAGTCCCCAAAGGTTATAACACCTTTTGCATGAGCCGTCCTTGGTGGTTACAAGTACTAGGACTTGACAGCTTTGGCCCTTCTAGTATAACTTTGCCGAATTGACAGTTTGGCCCCTTGTTTTTCATTTTCTCTTTTCTCTTATAAATATAAGTTTAGTGGTTTGGCAATTTTAACCCTCAAACTTATATTTCTTCACATGTTGACTTTTGGATTTGTCGGGGTTGACTTTGACCAGTTGACTTTTCTGTTGACTTTTTGACTTGATTGACTTTTCGGCTTCGATTTGGCTTTGTCTTTCAC
>BQNB010073891.1:0-31971 GCA_026074375.1 Tanacetum coccineum
GTGATAGGGTATGCTTCCTGACAATTGAAGACTCACAAAGAGAACTATACTACTCATGATTTGAAGTTGGGAGACGTTGTTTTTGCTCTTAGGTTGTGGAGACATTATTTGTACGGGACAAAGTGTGTGGTTTTCACTGATTGTAAAAGTCTCCAGTACATTCTTAATAAGAAAGAGCTAAACATGAGACAACATCGCTGGATTGAGTTGTTAAGTGATTATGATTGTGAGATTCGTTATCATCCTGGAAAAGCAAATGTTGTGGCTGACGCCTTGAGTCGCAAGGAAAGGATTAAACCATTACGTGTTCGAGCTTTGATGATGACTGTTCATATTGATCTATCTAAGCAAATCCTTGAAGCTCAAAAGGAAGCGATGAAGAAGAAGAATGTGAAGGCCAAAAATTTGGGGAGACTGATTAAGCAAATATTCGAGTTTCGCCCCAATGGAACGCGTTGTTTTGGAAATCGTGTTTGGTTGTCGCGATTCAGTGGATTGAGGGATTTGATTATGCACGAGTCGCATAAGTCCAAGAATTCTATACATCTGGGATCGGACAAGATGTATCAAGATTTGAAGCTGTTGTATTGGTGGGCGAATATGAAAGTAAGGATTGCCACGTATGTTAGCAAGTGTCTGACTTGTGCGAAGGTTAAAGCTGAGCATCAGAAACCGTCTGGGTTGCTGCAACAACCTGAGATTCCAGTTTGGAAGTGGGAAAGGATTACTATGGATTTTGTGAGTGGGTTTTCGAGAACGCCAAGTGGGTATGATACGATTTGGGTTATTGTCGACCGACTGACCAAATCAGTGCATTTCCTAACAATGAAGAAAATGCATAGTATGGAGAAACTCACACGACTTTACTTAAAGGAAATAGTGTGTAGGCATGGTGTATCTGTTTCGATCATTTCGGATCGAGATAGCCATTTTACATCAAGGTTCTAGAGATCGCTCCAGGAAGCATTGGGGATGAATTTGGATATGAGTACCGCTTATCACCCTCAAACAGATGGTCAAAGTGAAAGGACAATACAAACGCTGGAAGATATGTTCCGTGCCTATGTGATTGACTTGGAAGTTATTTGGATCCCAAGCTACCATTTTCGAGTTCTCAAATAACAATAGTTATCACACAATATTAGGCAGCACCATATGAAGCTTTGTTAAGACGGAATCGTAGATTCAACCTGTATGCTGGAGTGAGGTTAGGGATAGCCAAATCACCGGTCCAGAATTGATCCGTGAAACGACCGAGAAGATTGTCCAGATTAAGAACCGGTTGTTGACTGCCCGTAGTCTCCAAGAGAGTTATGCAGATAAGAGAGCTAAGTCATTGGAATTTGAAGTTGGTGATATGGTACTGCTCAAGGTATCGCCATGGAAGGGCGTTGTGCGTTTTGGAAAGCGCGGAAAGCTAAGTCCATGTTACATTGGGCCATTCAAGATTCTAGCTAGAGTTTGTCCTGTAGCTTACACTTGGAAGTTGCCTAAGAATTGAAAGAAGATACATATATTTTCATGTTTTCGAATCGTAAGAGATGTTTAGCGAAGTGGATATTTTTGTTCCGATAATGAGATATCAACCTTGATGATAAGTTGCATAGATTGAAGAGGTAGCGTAAGTTTTGATAAAGAGTAACAACTACAAGCAAAATCAGAACCTATATTATAAAGTCCCGTTGGAATTCGGCCAAAGATGTCCAGAATTTACTTGGAACGTAGGATCAAATAAGAAAAAGTTACCCTCCATCTCTTTACAATAAGAACTAAGCGAGGAACACGGATAAGTTTGAGCTGAGCACCGAGACGGCGCTTCCTAAAGGAGGGGAGAATGTAACAACCCGAGTTTCAGGTCAACGTGTATTCCGAGCTAAGATAATTACTTTTGCTACGTAAATAATTATGGTCGTTTATGCTATATAAGGTTTGATGAGAATTTCCTTTTATAAGGTAATTTCAATCCGTGGTTTTTATTTTTTTGTTTGAATTTCTATTTGTTTTTAGTGTCTAAGAAAGTCAGAAAAATGTTTTTTGATGCTCCGAGAGTGTAAATAGTATTTTTGTATTTGACGACGGTTTTCGCCCGTGTTTTGTAAAAAACCGTGTTTAAAGGTCGTGTTTTACGAGGTTTACCGATTTATTAAACGTTTTAAAGAAATATTAGTGAGACGGATTTCAAATATTATTAAACGTGGTGTGACCTAAGTCTTTGGCCGATTTTATTTATAAAAGAAATCCTTTATTAATTTAAAAGAATTAAGATGGAGGTCTAGTTTTGCCAATTTCCAAATTATCTTCTATAAATAACGAACAGCACAGAGTCACACACTTAACACTTTTACAAAAAAAAACTCATCCTTGTCCTCTCCTCCCTCTCTTCGACCGGACACCACACAAACACACACTTTTTCTGACATGCAATTAAATCAAATTATACCATCTTAATCCTTTTTCAAGAGCTACAAATCCCACTATAGAAACCTCACATGCATTAAGTATTAAGGAAGTTAGATTTTTGGTTGGTTCATGTGATTTTTGAGTATAAAGGTGTGTTCAAATTAGGTTAGATTATTGTAATTAAAGTGGTTTGATTGAAAAGGTTTTGGTTTTGGTTTGTTGGGTTCGTCCGTTTTTCAAGCAACCAAGGGGGAAACAAAATTTGATTTTCTTGATAGCATTGTAAGATTCTAGTTATATTTTGTAGTGATTTAATTGTGATTATTGCATGTATATGATTATTGTTAGATGATTCAAGTGCGGAAAATATTGAAAGTGTGTTTTGTTATTGACTAAGGTTTGATGGTTTTGGCATAATTATATAGACTAGTTAAGCATATTTTGATAAAAATGTCGTTTTCATGGGGTTTGGGTTGACCATGTTTGACCAGAAAGTTTGACTTGACCGTGGCGTGTCGAAAATTTTTTGAAATCTATTTTAGGCCTTTAAAGATGATAAAGGATGTTCTAAGGTCCGTTTTGATATAAGGTGGGCCTTGCAACATTTAAAAAAACGAACGATTAAAAACGGCCGAGTGTCAAGTTGGGTAATTTTTGGGGTAAAAAGTCAACTATGAAGTATTTGACTTTGAAAGTCAAACTTGCTTAAAACTTTGAATAGAAGTCTATAATAAGGCAAAGGGTTCTAATGTTGAGTTAAATTGTAACAAAATAGGAAGTTTTCGGATTATACTATCCTTACTTTCGGTAACGTTTTCAAAAATGAAAACTTTATGAAAATGTGGTTAATATTGTTAAGTGCTCAAGATGAAAATGTTTTGCGTCGCACTGGAGATTTTAGTATACTGATTGAATAGACGTAATATATATATCTATACTAATATATATATATATATATATAGTATAATTTATATATATTAATATATATATATTATATATTAAATATATATATATAATAGGAGCGTTATAATTGAGAACCCATTATATTGACAGAACCTACAGAACTATTTTCAAGCGATATACACACCGTTGGTCATTTAATCAATGGTCACTAATCATGATGGCATTTATGTAAATAACTAAATTAAAAATTTGGTTGGAAATAATATAAATAAGGGTATAATTGGTATTAAACATAATCATTTATTTTAAGGAGTTGCAATCAATATCATTTATATTAGGAAGTTACAATCAATATCATTTATTTATTTTAAGGAGTTACAATCAATATCCTTTATTTTAGGGAGTTACAATCAATATTATTTAATTTAAAGGAGAATTATAATTAATATCTTATATTTTTGAGGAGTTCAACAATCAATATCATTTATTTTAGAAGTTTCAAAAGTGTTAATCTAAATCTGAATATACAATCAACACAAATAAATCGTGTCATTTATTTTAGGAAGATTTATACAAAATATAGGAGATTTATTAAAAACAAAGAACACATATTTTTTCAAATGAAATAACAACATGTTTCACAAATAAAATATACATGTTCTTCTCTTTATAAACCATTCATGTTTTATAATTAAAAAGAACATATATGTTGCAAAATGAAAAAACATACATGTTTCATAATGGATAGTACAACCATGTTTTAAATTTTATAAGCCATTCATATGCTATAGGTACATAGCATGTTTTACAATTAAAAAAATACATGTTTTACATACATTATCCACAAAAAAATACAAAAAAAAAAAATAACATACATGTTTCTTAAAAAAACACCATTTAATTAAAACATTATATAAAAAAACATGTAAAAGTAAAATCGTGTTATTTATTATCAAAGAAACAATGTATAATTATTAGTAGAGAATAAATCGCATCATTTATTTAAGAGAGTACAATCAATACAAATAAATCGGAAATACAACACAATATCATTATTATCAATACATTTATTAATATCAATAATACAAAATCATTAATCATCGATATCATTTACTTATCAATAGCATTACTATTATTAATACAAAATATAAGTCGAGACATTCATATAGGGATTTTTCAACTTTGCATCAAAAAACGGTGTTATCTAAAATACTCAAAATATCCCCTAGATAATAAATTGAATTAATAAATGGAAAACAATTTATAAATTCTGATTGTTTAGAATAGTTCTGTAGAGTTCTGACAATAAAAATGGGTTCTCAATATAAACATCAAATATATATATATATAATATATATATATAATATAATATATATATATCTAAAGTATAGCCCAAATCCAATGTTGTATATTTGAAAGAAGGTTACACACCCCCCTTGCTTTTCTCTCACGGTACAATCCTCTTCCCTGCCGAGCCCCCTTTCTCCTGTGTCCACAGAGACAAAATGTAACTGGCGCCAACAGTTCATCATGGAAGAAAGACTCTCCAAGGCCGGATCCTAACTAAGACTAATCCTAATATGGATGATCTAATATTAAAGATATAAGAACTGTCTTTTATGAATAACATTTCCCTCGGTTCCGCGCTACCAGCGGCTATACGCCATCGATCGGGTTATATAGATATCCCATTCAACACAACAAAGGGTCAACGAAAGGACTCGGAAGACCACTAAAGCACGAAAACCAGGATCTTCAGGAAAATGTATTCCTATTCGAAAGAGTCTGCATAACGGCATGGATAAGCTTACACTAACCCGTTAATTTAGATCCAATTTGATATTTTCCTTGAGAGGTACGAAAGGAATTGGAATGGAATAATATCGATTCAACAGAGGAAGCATGGAAACACATAAGAACTCTGAATGGAAATGAAAAGAGATGAAACTCTAGTTCCTTACGGAATTCCAGATTTTTGGCGCAAAAAAGGGGTTTGATACGTATCACCGTGACTAGTTAATGCTTCCTTTATTTTTTTCATAATACCAACGGCGGGTTCTTCTCCTACCGGACGAATAGAAACACGCTGAGCCAAAATCTTTTTCAGTAAAACCTGCTTGATTTAGATGAGGAAAATCGTGGTGGTTTTATAAACCGTTGTGCTATTTCTCGAATCGTATCAATCCTAATTTCCGATAAGAAAGTTGACACTAATCCTATTTGCCATTATTTTCATATCCTAATAGTAGCAAAAGAAGGACCGCCCCAAGTTGTTCAAGAATAGTGTCGTTCTGAGTTTCATCGACCCTTTGCTAGATTTAGTCTTTCGACATACATTTTAAAGTTTTTATTAATTATGAAAATTATGTATTTAATTGAAAACGGTAAATAAGTAAAATTGAATAATTGAATCAATTAAAATAAATGTCTTTACATTAATGGTTCATAACTGTATTAACACTAATATCGGCAGGTTTTTTAAAAAAAAATTTTGGGAAATTTGGTTTTTTTTGTATTTTTCCATTTCTTCTATAAGCAACACGTACATGATTTTTAATGATCATTAGCAGGTTTGATTCAATCCAATTTAACCAAAATCTATGCTCTAGAGAGCTGAGTGCGCGTACCGACTGATGTTATCTATAGGGTGCGGGAGGGGGGGTTGGAGGGCGGCGGGGAACTTGAAATTCATTTTGAAAGAAAAACTAAACTACAACTACATGATTCATTTTTTTGCCTTGTGTTTAAAGTAATTTACGATAACTTGCACATGTGTTTGGGTTTTGAATCATCTAATATGGTAGTTTTATATATGATGAATCAATAGAGCAATTTTTTAATCCTTTGTTTCTTATATCATTTTTGAAATAGTGAATTAAAAGTAGTGTCGTTTTTTTACACATATTCGAGTTATTAAGAAGAAATTTGATAAGTGAAGCATTTACATTAGTGAATCATATTAAACGAATTTTTCGGTGTTTTATTTCTGAATCATATTATAATTAGTGCATGATATCCTTGGTTTGTTTTTTATGCACCATTGTATATTGAAAAAATATGATTCACTCATTCACTCATTATATTATGAAGCTTTGATAATTAACATAAGAATGATTCACTAATGCACTATGATTCAATATATATATATATTAATACATGATTCACATTCAAGGCGCTGATAAGCTTTACTCCTTAATGATATGAGTATTAACAAAATCAATATATGATTCAATATTAACAACCACTTATCTCTTTAAATTTTTGCAAATCGAGCAGAAAATAATTATGATGGAAATGATAGAAAGTAGGTTATAATTTGGAATTGTGAAAGTGAAAAAAAAACGTATGTACCAAGGTTGTGCATTAATTAGTAAGTCATAGAAAGTAATTATGAGATTGTAAATACCTATCATACCCTTTTGTTAGTTTAGTGAGATGAATGTCCAAGATTACTTCTCAATCTTCTCAATCTAAAACTCTTCTCAATCGATCCGGATTATATATATATATATATATATATATATATATATATATATATATATATATAAAAATATATATCTATAAAATATAAAAATAATAGACAAGTATGCAATAATATGATTTAATATTACCTTTTACTCACGGACCGCTATATATGTATATATGGGGTCGCAAGCGCTGGTTTAAGACGTGAAGGTACATCCTTCCTGATTGACTTGATTGATTTGGATCTTTTGCTACAGGCGAGTTCACAGCCTCGCATTTAATCTTATAATTTGTTTAAAACCCGCTAGGGCATGCAAGTTTGTTTTATAAAATCAACACCTATGCTTTTATGGTATGTCTAGACCCGATTACGAATAGTTTTTCCGCATAATGCTATTGTCCGAAGTCCTTTATTTCAGAATCCGTAGGTGAGCACCCTGTAACGGACATTTTGTATTTAGAAAGTAGTAGGTATATGACAATAATACCTTGTTTTGGGGCACACTAACATATAAAAGCCATATGATACGGTTGAACGTTTCGGTGTCCATGAACTTATTCGTGAAGAAAAGAAGTTGCTATACCATTGCATTCGTTGCTTCGTTTTCCAGAGTAACTAATATGAGTTTCAAAGATGATTGTTTATTATTACTTCAAACCTATGAATTTCACTCAACTTGTTGTTCTGACAGTTTTAACATGTTTTAATCCTCAGGTAACCAAGATGAAGGGGGGGCAAAAAACGATGCGTGGGAGTGTCGTACGTGTGAGGATGGAGTTATGAAAAGACTACTTGTGTGTTCCGTCTTTCAAAACATTCTTTAGTTGTGTTAAACAATTGTCTTTTATTTAAACAATTTGATTCAAATGTTGTAATAGACGTGGTTGCAATTTTGTGGGGGACCTAAACGCACTTAACATCTGATTATAATGGGAACACATGTTTTTTTTTAAATGTCCTCATTGGGTCGTTTTTCTATTATCTTGGTGAAATGATGCCTATTTAGTAACTCCCAAATGCTAATTCGCCAGCGCAATCCAATATACGTTGGTGGGGGGTTACAGATCTATATGAATAATTTGAGCAGCTTGAATCTCGTTTGATGATGGAGCATGGATGCCATGTGTAAAGGGACTACGCCCAGTTTGCTTATTGACTTTCATAATCATGCCCTCATGTTTGCTTTTGGCCGCTTCCATTGCTAATGTTGCTACTCATGGAAGGTATAAATTCATTAGTCAATGTTCACCATAAACATTATTAAAATTCATATCAGATTTAATGCATGCATTTTTAACCAGCATGTGTTAATAATATGTAACACCACCAAAATGGGTCGCAGCAAAAATATGTTCGGGAGTGTTACTTCATAATATATCAGCACAAGATACAAGAGAACGACCTCTAAATGTGTCGTTTGAAAAGTAATCTCGTTGATTTTCTTGAAATTGATACAACATTTGTCCCATAATTGCATCACAATGAAAATCTTGAAAGCAACACAACGAGATTTGATCATCTGAATGTAGTATAAATCCATGAATGTAATCTTGTATAGTCTAGACTCTAATGCACACAAGAAGCAAACATCTAATTCACCGGAAAAAACATCTTAAAAGTGTCAACACAAAGTTGGTATTCATAGGTTTTTATAAGTATAGTAATGTTAAAATCAAAGATTTTTAAAGAGTATATGACCATTTCAATCATTATAATAGTCACAAAAAAGTAAATATGAATGTTGAAATCAAAGAGTTGTAAAACATGTATGACCATTTCAATCCTTATAATAGTCACAAAAAATGTAAGTATGAATGTTGAATCAAAGATGTGTATGACTATTGTATCCCATACGATAGTCACAAAAAGTTATGTATAGTTAGATCAAAGCATTTGTAAAGTATGCATGACCATTGTATCTAATACAATAGCCACCATGTGTGATTATGATTGCACCCTAAGTTCATGAAACTGCGGCGTAGACTTATATGTATGCCACTTTATAAAGGCGACAGTAAAAGTTTTCATGAGTAGTTAGTTTTGCCTAGTAGACACCAATCAGTCGTGTTCCGACATGGTATATACGTCGTTTCCAGTGATTAGCTAATCACCCTAAACGAGGCGATTGTCAATCCTGAATAATCTATTCTAATAACATTCCGCGCTTACACTCCGAGTAATTACAGTTTATGCAACGTAAGCCTAACCGTAAATCATAAGAGTAAATGTAAATTTGTTGCGTCCATAAATAAGAAATAGTATTGTATCCAACCGTGAGATATGCAAATGGGTGTATAACAAAGTTGTAACGAGTTTGTAACGAGTATGTAAACGAGTTTGTAACCAAGTTACGAAATCAAGTGTGTATCAAGTATGTATAAGAGTATGCAAAAGAGATGAAGCAAAATGCGCAATTAGCCAAGCAAGTGATTTACATGAATTTGAATACAATTATTATTTGACGGCATAAATAATTGCTATATTTGTTTTTAAAATAGCGTTATGACTTATTAATGTCACCATATTTAAAATAGTGTCATGTCTAATTTAGGTTGCTATACATTCTTGGATACACCATAAAGCATAACTAAATAATCATTTAGTTATCTTAAATGCTTAGAGGATCGTTAATGTCAACAAGCAAATCCTCAAGGCCAATTATGTTACCAAATCGAAACCAAAAGGGGTTGTATAGAAAAATTACCGAAAATAACATGCACCCTAAATTTGATAAACCCACATCCTATCACCGTTTGTTATAGTTATTGTTTATGTTATATTGTAACCAGAGCAAGGTTATAGAGAACTAGGTTGCATATTTTTACCCTAGACTATAACCATTTTACAACATTGCATCACATAAACATTTTCACAAAGTGCATACACACTACTTGCTTACTTGCTTACATTACTTGCTTACATGATATACATATATACATATATGCTTACATTCATTTATGTAACCCAACATTTAGTTTATATAAAGTTATTTTATATTAAATACTAGATCACATCTTAGACAATTGTGATTGCATAAAATGGACCTCACTTTGTATTACTCAGACAAGTAAGTTATACAATAGTCTCTAAAATTATTTTCTTTCTTCATAACCTTATACAATATCGTATTACACGAAACAGTCATAATTTTGTTTACATAGGATTATGTATAAATCTAAGTATTACAAGTCTTGTATAGGTGGGACTTGTAATAGGAGGATTGATATAATAATCGCTATGTTGAACGAAACCCTTCAAATTTTTGTTTACATGTGAATTTAATGTATAATCTAAGTAATACAAGTTTGTATGGAGCGGACTTGTAATAGGAGGATTGATATGATAATTGCTATGTTGACTCGTTCATAAATACCTTTATCTTATTTACTTTAACCGCGTACTCATCAAATATTTTAAACACTATGTCGATCTTCCCTGATTGTTTTACTGAGTTTTAAACACACGTACCCAATACTAATAAAAGAACATGCCATCGTTCAGTATACTCTCCACCTGAAGGGTTATGTGAGAAAGCTATTGCAACGGAAATTATTAAGTAGATGATTATAACTCTTTATTTTGAAGGATTGGAACGCCTCTTCATTTAACATAAATAAAATTGATAAATTCACGAACAAAAGTGTTATCAATTTATTATTTACATAAATTAGGACGCTTCTTTATGCAAATAATGAATTATAAATGAATGGGCTTAATGGTATCCAATATGACACGCGTAGGAACTCAAACCCGAAAATCACCAGAATCTGTTAAAAAGGTCTAGAAACACAATCGTGCCTTACCACTCATCAAAAATATTAAGGCCTCACTTGAACTACATGATCTCATTCTTAAGTTATTACTTTTGCCATTACGAATCCTTACAATCATAAACTGTCTGTGGAGCTAACAGACTGAGTATAATATTCCGTCACCTATCACATAAGCTCTCCCGCGAGCTCCTCCCATTGGTTGACCTTTATTCTGGGGATATTGTTTCTGGAAATGTCCTCACCCTCCACCTCATCATCATCGCCACCAAACGCCGCTGGCATCCTTAACACACACCAATGCAGCCCCAGTCGACGCTGAGCGTCTAACCAACCGAACACCACCCCACCGACGCCATAGCAACATCATTACCACTACGCCACCAATAACTTCGCCATCATCCCCATGCCATTGCCACCGCCACCATCACCCTCACGCCACCATCACCACTGCCGCGGCTCAGCCGCCGCGTAAAACATCACCATTTCACCCTTTTTTCTGGGATTGGATGATCACTTTTCTTTAATAAAAACTAATATTAAACTTTGTATGGTTTTATTTATTTTAACATGTTACAAGATTTAGTAAAATTTAAAACCGGATCTAATGGTGGTATTGGTTAAATAAAAGTGTTATTTCTTTATTTTTCGATACAAGCAACTATCTGGTGCCTTTGGAAATTCAAAAATGATATGTGTTTTTCTCCGTGTAAGCCAAGGATTTTCTCTTTTAAATGAGTAAAAACACTTGTCTTTCATTGGATCTCTAGTAGACATAAAAAGTGCTCGTTCAACTGGATCGAGTGGTTCATCAATCCGAGACTTGTGGTCTCCACATGTGTATAACTTGCCTAATTTCTTATTAGGCTTTTAATAAACTATCCCTTTACAGTTCAAAAAAAATTATTTATTTTTCGGTATTGTGTTTTATAAGCCTTTAGGGTGCGTTTGGATCTGCGATTTACAGCATAAGGGTGTTTGGATCTGGGTTTATCAGCTTTAGGGTGCGATTGGTTCGCTGTTTAACAACTTTAGGGTGCGTTTGGTTCGTTGTATAACAGCTTTAGGGTGCGTTTGGTTTGCTGTTTAACCGCCACTAGGGTGCGTTTGGTTTTGAAAACAGCCTATAGAGGTGTTTGTTTCGTTGTTCAGACCATAAGGGTGCTTTGGACAGAAAAACCCCTAAAGTAGGCGTTGTTTAGTTTTGCTTAGTTTTATTATTTTTTGGTCTCGTCTAGATAAATATTGAAACGCGCGGACAATTGCAACAATGATTGAAAAAGGGGAAAACATTGAATTTTGTAAAAATAAAAAACGTTGTATAAACGATTAGGTCATGTCGAAATTTCTATAAATTTCTTTCTATAAACTTAAGATAATTTTACTCAAAATTCATTATTTTAGAAACCCATAAAAAGACAAGTTATATAGTCTTTAAAGCGTATAATTCGTATTAATTACATCACGGTAACCGGTAATTAAACCGAAAACTATAACTTTTACAAACGAGACTTTTTTTTATAAACGCGTTTATATCAATCATAAAACTTGTAATGGTATTTTTCTAAAATACCTATTCGGATGAATTAAATATCCTGGTCAAACCTAGCCAAAATTTATGTATATTAAGAAGTGTCGAAAAATTGAATTTTGTTGAATAAAATTTTCAACGCCATGTTTAAAACTGTTTATTAAATCTAAAATTTTTCTTTTTCTTGGTCACACAATCGGTTAACACAAAATGAATCCCGGGACGAGATTCCTTTAAGGGGTAGGTACTGTAACAATCTACATTTTCAAGTCATTATTTTAATATATACTCTTTACAAATCCTTGATCCAACATTTATACTTATAAAAACCTATGAACTCACCAACTTTATGTTGACCGTTTTTAGCATGTTTTTCTCAAAGTGGATAGATGCTTGGCTTAACTGATGTGCATTGGAGTCTAAATTTACAAAGTGAAGATTCAGGGGGTAGGATTTATATTCTACAAATCAAATGATCAAATCTCGTTGTGCTACTGCTTTCAAGCTTTTCATTGTGATGCAATTATGGGACAAATGTTATATCAATTTCAAGAAAATTAACGAGATTACTTTTCAAACGACTCAATTAGAGGTCGTTCTCTTATATCTTATGCTGTTGTATTATGAAGTAACGCTCCCGAAAATATTTCCGCTGCGAGCCAATTTTGGGGGTGTTACATAATAGTTCATTTAAAAGAGTTTGTAACTCCTGGTCAATAGAAGTTATGAGCATTAATCGGACAACTAATCTCATAACCTTGTTGGAAATTTTTATCTAATAACAAATAATATTACAAGAATATTAAACGAGCTACGCAGCGGATCTAATTCATATATCATAAATAATTAACACATATAAACATAAATAAGGAAACATATTGCTAGCAATCAAGCTAGTGTCGAACGCAAGCTTCTTTAAATACACGCACGTGTGTAATAAACGTTCTTACCGAAAACTACTTCTAGTTACTAAAGTAAGTAACCTCCACGCGGTTCATACACTACACGTCTAGCAGTATCACCCGAATGCTAGTTCTTGACCAACGAATATGTGAACACCAATAAAACAAAACACAAAACCCTAAGGTTTGTGTTTCTGTGATCGAACCAAGGAGAGGAGAAAACAAGGGATGATAATAATGACCTCTAGGATCCTCCTTATAAAGGGATGGATTTAGGGTTTACCTAAAATACATTCCTTGTAGGAAAAGATAACTCAAAGCCCAACCCAAACCCCCTTTGGGTTCCTATAACCGGTCGAACAAAAGGTCCCCCCTTAGGTTTGACTTTTTGACTTTTCTAATTATTTATGGTTAATTACATTTAATTACCCATTAATTAAAAAGCTGTTAGTTACATTTAACAATAATTTAACACCGTATAAGTGTCCATGTCTCGAATCATATATTAATATATATAATATATATACCATTATAATAGTATTAGCATTAATATAATGAGACCTAAATGTATAACATGTGTACCCCGTAATTCACGTATTTCTAGCCGTAAAATATAGTATGACAGGACACAAACCGTGGGGGGGCGAGGGGGGGGCGGGGCGGGGGGGGGGGGGCGGGGGGCCTTGCAAATGTTCTCATTATATTATATAACATACTAACATTGACAAATAGTCTAACAACATCATCAATGCTCCCATAAATACATGAGTTTGCAGTTTTTGGAAACAACTAACCTTCAATGGATCAATAGTCATATCCCTTTGTTTTAGATACCAATGTTAAAGATGATATGGATCAATAGGTCATGTCCGCAGTAATTTAACGATTCTGTTTCCCGCATCTGTATTGATATCAGGATCACCCAAATTTAAAAGAAACAGCTTTAACTATACTTTGGGCTCGTCCAAGCAAATATCTGATCAACCCAACGGTGGGCCTAGTAAGTATTTAACTCCCAAACACGTGGAGGAAAAAATTCTACTTTGACTACAAGTGTCCGTCATGTACTTCGAAACACTTAATGAAAATAGCCCTTATAACTACATTTGACAAACTAGTAGTTAAGCTTAATTTATCAAGAAATGCTATCTACTACTGCAAAACCCCTTGCATCCAAGTTCTAAGGAAAACATAACTTTCACCATTTGCATAAGCACCCAATGGACGTTGATTCCATAAAGGTAATTTACATAGGAGTGGGTATCTAATATTACAACCTCATTAATAACATGCGAAAGCGACAGAATCATCTTTACTTATTCTTGAATACAACCAAACACCACATTTACATGTCTTAACATTATTCCCATATCGTTAACTCGTAATAGGACACATAAGTTTCAAAAAATAAATTATTCAAGTTTAAACATGCAAATATAAAACATAATAGTATAAATAAAAACGATCATACCACGTATACCAATTCATTATATAATACAACTGCTTACAATTCCATTATCCAAATACCAAATAAGATCAATGCATGACGATCCTAGTTAAATACTAGTCTTTTTCACAACAATCATAATTAGTGATAAGGCATAGGTTTCATAAACAAATTAACTAAGTTATGATCTTGTGTAACTTCGAGAATACTTATTTTAGGAATTTCACGATTAGTGAAGCTCTTAGAATAATATGATGACTGTTATTTTGTAAGTGTGCACTCACTTATAAGTATTCTTATATGAGTCTAGTCACATTACTTTCGATAAGATGTATGACATACACAAAACATCTTAATGAAGACAGTCATCTCAACAGTTTTCCAAACTATAAAGCATTCTTATTCTCTTAGTATTATGCAACTATGCTTTTAAACCAAGCATGTGTAACCAGCAGTGTTATCATATAAAATGAAAACTTTCTTCTACAAAGATTGAGTATCATCTCAATTAAAACAAGCATTATGGTATAAAAATCAACATATGCTAATCTAATCTAAAAAACGTAAATTTTGAACACTTCTTTAATAATGTTTGGATATCATACAAAACCGAAAGTTTGTTGATCATAATGATCTTACTATGACTATCACAATATGTCCATAATATCTCCATTATTAATTCTAGGAATGAATTCTTAATTTAAACATTAATCAGAATGATCCTTCTAATATCTTTCAATTAGATTCCAATGTTGTCAAATCACTCATACACAATATGATGTACATAATGAATCATTTAGTAGGACTTAAGGTTTCCATTCATGTGTTCAATCTCACCAAGTGAGACAGATCATTCGAGTTTCATTCAATGATATTTTATATTGTACTCGAACTTAATTCATCACATATATTTAATGTGCCAAACATGTTATTCCAAGGTTGCGTGTTTCATCGTCTAAAATACTTACAAAAATGTTATTCCAATCTAAGGGATAAAATCTTACTTAGATAAATTGTTTCTAATTATGTTCAATAACATAATCTATTTTAGAAAAGTAAAAACAAATTTACTCCCACTAGCTTTGAGATGTACTCATGAGATATCTTATTTATAATTAAAAATCAAATCTAACAAGTGATTTATTTAACAATTAAACTTAAGATTATGCTCATTAGATGCGTGCTTTTAATCCATACTTGGATTCTAGCATTTTTGTATACTCGTAAAGATTAGATTGGATTCATAAAAACCTCATATGATTACATATCGTCCTCACTAGGTAATCAATCAATAAAGAGTTTTTGAAATCCAATTTTGTCATATTTCCTTCCAAGAAAACAAGTATGACAATTTAATCATCTTTATATATTTAAAGTTTATAAATGAGGAAGTTTTAATCATAGTCAATTACTTGAGTATGAGTAAACACTTATGTCATTTTACGCATAGTAAATATGTATACAATATTATCCTTATGAGTCTTCTTTAGAAGGAAACTCATTTAAACCTCATAATCAAACCGATAGGTTAAAGATAAAACAAATTTCAAAAATTTGATTACCTCCTTTAGGACAACATCTCTTCATTCATAGTCTTTGAGTCACTCATTAAATCCAAATTCTGATAATGCATCTCCTATGGTTAACAGGTTCATAACGATCCTCTAACTCATAATCCTCACCATTGATATAGAAACATATCATGAAGTATCCTTGCGGATCTATAAATGTGAGTAATCATCATTCTAAGGTTCAACATTTTCATGTTTAGTCTCAGTATGACATTCGCTAATGCGTTTTTAGAAGGTTTATATATCTTTTTCTTGAATTAATTCAAGATCTACACTACTCCCACTCGCTTTTAGAAGAGTGAGACCCCACTCGCTTCTTGTACATTTGAGACTATTCCCAAATAACTCAGCATGACGAGCAACAGAAAGCGTGTTCTCATGTGTGGGCTGTAGAAATTGCATCCGACGTGTCATTTTGGGTTATCCAACAAGATACCCTTATAGCATTTCTAGGCATATTGTCAATAATAATCTCAAGAATTTGTACCAAATTTTAGAACTTCAATCAAGAAATAAGTTAGTATACATTCTCATTTAATCTTAATTAACCTTCTAAGGTTGAGGTCTAATTAGGTATAAGTCCTGACATACACAATTTACTAACCTTGAATCTCTTTTACGAGTTAAATAATTTCTGGTCTTCATGAATCAAATAATATCGATATGTAGTCTTTGATTGCCTTGTTGACATAACCATAAAATGTTGGATATTCCGAATAAGGATGATTCTTATACTTTATAGCTTTTCCTATTATACCAACTTAAGTTAAAACGTAATGGTATCAATAGTATTACTAAGCCAATTGCATCCTTTTGTAAGTCACTGATCAAGTCCAAGACTATAAGTGTAATGTACTAAAAAGTAACATAAACATCAATATCAATTACTATTCGGTATAATCCGTTGACACAAGTCCAATGACTTCATGTACATGTCATTATCACATAAGACAGAACAGGATAACTGCTTACTTTACGTTATAAGTCTTTTCACAAGAAAGGACTTAATGTACATGTCTTAACAAGATGACATAACAATTATTAAACTAAAGTAAAAATGAGTGCTGACTCATGGCCTTAATAGTAATTTCAAGTTAATTTTAAACTTCATGTTTATGACTTTCTAAGAAAACATAATCATGTAGCTTAACTTTATATCTTGACTTATTTTCTTACTAGGGCTACATACATTAAATGTGTAGGAGTCCTAGTAGAGTAATAGTTTTCTTACTTTGCAGTCAAGAAAACCATTAGTCATATTGTTCTAAGTTGTTCCTTGCACACAATTAAGATTTCTCCCACTTGTGCAAGGTACAACTTCTTTGCATAAAACAACACCACACTAGTTAGTTTGTTTTTATCAACAATATGGTAGTGTCACAGACATAATATGAATCAAGTCAAGCTCAAAATATATTAACACAACTAGTGTATATATAGAACTCCATCTATTAATAAGGAATCGTGCATAACTATCTTGTAGATAACATAAAATGAAAGCGACATCTCAAAGGCAACAAGTTATCATAAGATAATACACGGCGATTCTTTACTAAATGAAGATGTTTCACACTTAGAAAGTAATTTATTATTTCAAGCCAAGCCAGAAATAAAGTAAGATGTCTATGAGGTAAACAACTCATAACTCCCACTGAATTTGACAACATTGCAAGTTTGTCATTTTCGTTTATAAAGTGCATTGCTCCCACTAGATCTGACAACATTGTGAGAATTTCTTCACTAGTGAAAGTAATTTACAATTTACCTTTTTATTTGTTAAACATCTACACATTATTGCTAATGTGAGTCGCATGGAGTAGTAAGCAAGTACTTGGATACCCAAGGAAGTGTGTTCAAGTTCTATCCATCTAAGATATTTATTAACTTGAAAAATTGGCATGCAACTCCTCCTTATCCACTCACTTTACCATAAGGGTGTGTAGCGCCTCTTACAGGGTTAAGGAAACAACTATATACATGAGTTCTCTAGTTATTGCCTTTTTCAGTTTTGCGATGATATTTCCGTCTTAACTTTTTCGTAAATAAAAAGTATAGGAAATAGTCTTATTTTCCCAAGAAAAATAGACAAGGTTTATCTTTCACATGTAAAGAACAAACCTTTGTTTACGCTATACGTTGCATTAATATACTAAAAGAACTTGCAAAGTTCAATTTTTAGTATTTTTGATAAAATAATCTATTGAAGAATTAACAACCCATATTTATAGAAATAAACAGTTAATTTTAACAAGAGTCTTAGATCCAACTTGACGTTCTACCATTAATGCGGTTGATCTAATAGAAACGATAAACTCAAAAAGGTAATCAGCGGGTGATAATTTTCTACATGTGCAACTCTTAGCTTTATGGGGCCCAAGGCATCATAATCTAAAATTATAATGTCAAGATCAAGGCAATATTATACATAATAACATTGTCAAGTTAGCATGTTTTGCCCCATCATATGCCTCGGGTTGAATATCTGACCAACCATACTCGATATAAGTCGTCAAATACAAAATAAGTAATTATGTAGTCTCAGGTCGGACCATACGATTATTATATTACCTTGTTTTGCAATTCACCTAAGACTGTCTTAGAGAAAAAAAAACTCAAGTGATCTCATACTTGGATGACAAATGACTTAATTTTTAGGGTATTAAAATTTTGATAAAATTAAATGTACCAAAATTATGTATAAGGAAGTGTGCATACATCCTTATAGCACTAAGGTGTGTTTGTTTCATTAAGATGTTTTTGGGTCTGAATCTGACTTCCACATCTCACTGGTAAGAGGCGGGTATAAAGTCTGAATCTGGATGAAATAATGTTGTTTGTTTTTTTATAATTGTCAGAATGGTTTTAAATGTTCGTTTTTAAAATGTATATTATCAATAAACGTATTACGGTTAATAATCCTTCACGGTTTCACTTAAACTAGCTCGACATGTAATTAAACGGAGTCAATATCCAACCCAATATTAATTTGTAATTCAAATTACATCCAAATTTACCCACACAAAATTAATACATCTAAAGTTTCGGCTAGCGGTGTTGATCGGTTCGGTTATCAGGTTATTCAGTTAGTTCGGTTCGATTAGTTCGGTTAAAAAAAATTGGGTCAACCCGAAAACCGAATTTGAATTCGGTTCGGTTCTCGGGTTGACCCGAATAACCCGAATTTCACTATTTTAATAAAAAATTAATAATTACATAGATTTTTAGTAAACAAAAAATTATTATTAACATAAAAAATGTTGTTTTATATTATGATAACATTTTAATGGTATATATATATATATATATATATATATATATGTATATATATATATATGAATTCGGTTTTCGGTTCGGAGTGTCAAACTCATATCCAACCCAATAACCGAATTAGTAGTTCGGTTCGGTTTTGGTGAATTCGGTTCGGTTATTTTCGGTTCGGTTCGGTTTTGATTTTCAGTTTATTCGGTTTTTCTGCTCACCCCTAGTTCCGGCCTTTAATTCTATTTTATACTTGGCCCAACCAAAATTAAACTAATAACCAAGGCCCATACTTTTTCAACTAAACCCTAAACCTAAATATAAAACATACTATCTTGTCTTTTTCCCATTCCCTAAACACACTCACAAACTAGACGCCACCAGAATTTTCTCCTAGCAAACTGTATATTTCACCAAACCAAACAACCATCTCTTTCTTACTAAACATTACTCAACATAAACAAGAACACTTTATAATTGTTTCTTTATTTCAAAACACAAACGAATCCCTCAATCCCTCTTTTTGTTTTATTTTCTTGAATATTTCATGACTATAGGTATTTTTGTTCTTGGGTTTTCCTTTTCCAAAGATCAATGATGGGTTTGTATCAAAGATCTTTAAAGATCTTATAAGAACACTCAAGTAATCCGTGATCTTTTATTTATCTTTTTTTCTTTTCAGTTTCGTTGATATTGTCTAGTTGTTTTATACGGTTAGGACGCAATCAGACACTACCACCACATCTTACCGAGTAAGATGTGTAATCGCTTACTATCTCTGAATAAAAAAGAAAAAACAAACATCCTTGGCCTCTTACCGCGTCTGACTGGTAAGCGGTCAGAGGCAGTTAGACGTTTTTTTCGAAAAACAAACACACCCTAACATTTGTAAAAAATTTCCATTTTGTTTTAAGTTTCTATGTATTAAAAACATCCCTTATATTTTATAATCCACATGTGATTTATAAAATTAAGGTTATCATATTTAGCTTACAATATTTCCATGTATAAGTAATTAAATTAATACGGATAAGGTTAAATCCTCATGGAAAATAATCAAATCCTAGTAATGATTATGACATACTTGTAATATTGTTAAAATGTTGTTGTAAATATTTTTATTCTTTGTTGTTCCGTCGCGGGATCTCTTTCGGGAATCACTAAACCCATGCGTTATAGAACGTTGCAAGAAATAACAAGTTTACATATATATCGCAACACCATCTAGCAAAATGTACATATCAATATATATACAATAACATTAATGATCGAGAACTTTTAGTCCATATTAATTTCCGAAAATCATTTTTGCATATATATAAAAAAAGGCCACATTTATAAATAAGCAAAACCAATTCGAACAATTAATCATACTAAAACGCGTAGACATTTAATGCACATAAAACACAACAAATGTACGCAAACAAACACCAAAATAAGACCCTCAAAATGTTGTCGGAATCATCCTAGAACACGTGGTACACACGCATCGATTACTCGATTGTAAAGGTCACTATACTTTATGTAAACAAGAAAAGTTCAAAATCTTATTGAGCAGAATTTCGGACTTCGAACCACGATCAGGCAAGGAAAAAGTCTTCCCCGCTTTTTGCACTAAACATGAAAGTTTTAGGTACTGGAGTTGTGAATTCCCAAAAAAATATTCGTGGTCCAACTCCATATGATTTTTTGAGAGATCAGTTTTTAGTGGACGAAGGTCAACCGATCATCACTTAAAAACCATCAATCACTTATGCAAATTCAAGACATATCAAGGTTTTAAGCATCAAATAAGCATACTATATTATCAAGAATGCATAATAGTCATATTAAGCTTATTAAACACGAATTATATGCATGTACAATCATGGTTTATCTATTTAAACAAGCAAAAAACATAAATAAGCAAAATCGCGCAAATTATAAACCAAGTTACATTATAAGCGTGTCGGATCGAGTAAAAACCCTAACCATATTTATTTTTCCAGATTTTAGGTGACTCTTAGGAGTCTTTATTTCACAAATAAAACCCTAATCAGGATCACATACAAAAAGCAAGAAAAATATTACAAATATGCGTTTTTAAGCGTTTTTACCGTTTTTATGTAATTATAAAGCTATATGAACGGCTCGTGATGCCACTGTTGAAAATCGTTATCTGATAACCTAATATTACACATAATATTCTACGAGCTACGTAGCGGAAAACAATCACATATAGCAACTATAATTAACATAAAACCATAACCGAAAGGCGAACCTTTTAGCAATCAAGCTATGGAATAACCGGAGCTCTTGAGAATACGCACGTGTATTAAACTTGTGCTAATACCGAAACCCCTTCTAGTTGCTAAAGTAAACAACCTCCACGTGTATCCACACTACACGTTATACAATATCACCTGAATGCTAGTTCCTCGACCTAACGAATACCGAATACTAGAAAACGAACTTCAGATACCCTACATGGGGATTCCTTGGGACTTGTATAGAGAAGAGAAGAGAGAAAAATGAGAGAAAAATGATGATCACATATGAACACAATTGATCTTTTTATATATGGGTGAAATTAGGGCATTTAATTATGGCAACTTAGGCTTAATTAAACAAAAGCCCACCCTTTGTTGACTTTTTGACTTTATTAACGTACATTATAATTAAAGGGTTTAATATTAATTATTTGTAAACGAACTAATTAACGACCGTTAAATATTCTATCGTTCGAGTATTAATAAATATAATAAATATACACTTATATTATTATACATATTAATAGAATGATATTTAAGTATATATGTGTGTGACCCCCGCAGGCTCACGTATTCCTAGCCGTATAATTATCCGTATGACATGAGCACATCCCAACATGTATGTCCAGTTGCGAATCCACGACACCTATACCATTACTCTAGTATAATCCTTATAGTGGACTATAAACCATATTACAACTTCGCTCCACCGATATGCACTAAGATCAGCGCTCACTAAGAAGAACTACTCCTTACGGTATTCCGCCCTCGGAATCCACCCCTAATAATCTGTGATCTGACTTTTCCTCTAAGATTACTAAGATCACTAAGAACCTCCTCTTGAAAGCTTACCGAACCTCAACTATATCCTCAATTATCTAGGCTTTATCACTAAGATACAAGAATTCTCTTACAGCCAGATTGAATGAATAAGTTTATTTAAAAATCAATCTCTAACCTACTTTAGAGACTCGATTCTAATAGAAAGGGTATAACAAAGAAAACCTCCAACACAACACACAAGTGTGGATTAAGTACTTGTATGCCTCTCTTGCGGATAATATGTTCATTTGAATAAGATGATATAATGAGAAGATTAGAACACTTTAATGTTTAGACTTAGAGGATAAAAGAAAAGAAAGGTGAGGAAGAAAGAACAGCAAGAGGTGAGGAATAAAATAACCAAGAGGGGGTATTTATAGGCTAAAAACTAGAAATGGCACTTTTCAAACAGCCAGTGGCGCGCTGAGCCATACGTCAGCGCGCCAAAATCCCGACCTGGATTTTTCCGTTGTTGGTGTTTTAACTACCCGCTCTTGCTAAACCCCCAATTATAGTTCACGCTTTGATCTTTCCATTATTCTTACACTCAAGGTCAACCAACTCAAATAGCCATTTGATAAAAACATTTGTGAAGTAATAAAAAGCATTTTGAGGATGTTTGTCTAATATCAAAGAGATAGAGAATAACTATTGGACAAAGAATGGGTTTAGGTATTCCTCCCATGTATATGGTTTAGTTGAAAACTAACCGTGGTATAGGTTGATGAATTGGCATGGTTAAGAGAGAAAGGAATATGCCCAGGAATATTCTAAACTTGGTGAGGAAGTGTGGATGTTAGGAGAGGAGGAATTTGTAAAACCCCGTATTTAAGGTCATTACTATTTTTAATCTCATATTTATTTTATAAATTTTGAATAATTTACTTTTACATTTTAGTCGGTTTTTATTAAAATCGTCAATTTTAAAACATTCGTGAATCCTATATTTGGAATTTAACCGTTGTCGATCTAGAAATCAATGAATGAGTAGAATAGTTAGGATAGTAGTAGGAGTTTGGCCGTGTTTGAGTTGGTTTTGAAAGGTTTGAAAGTTAGCTGATTAGGTCAGAATGTTGGGCATATAATTCGGCCAATTAGTGATGTTGTAAACTGAGATATTGTTGTCTAATATGATAGGCGTCGTCCTAATGAACGTTTCGGTATAAAAATCAAGATATAACTCTTAAAAACGAATAAGGTATGGTCATTAGAAATTTGAAAATCCAAGTCGTCAAATTCTGCACTTGTCATTTTTATGCAGAATTTTTAGTCAATTTACGAGTACCATATCTTGGTCATACTAAAAGCTTATCAGGATTTTCCGATGCCTAAAATAAAATTCATCGAACCTACTTTCCAATGGTTCAGGCCTCATTGATTTTCAATAAGTATAAGTTAGTCAAAACTGTGTTGCAAAACAAGTAGTCAAAACTGAGTTTTAGAGTCAGAATTTGGGCTGGAAAGATGTAGTGAGCAGGCGGATCAAAATTTAATATTTTTTAACGAAATTTAAACTGTAGCATCTTCATAATGTATATGACTTATCTAAATTTTTCCAGATTTTTCTGTATACTTTAAAGGGGTCAGCTCATGCCAAACTTTTGCAAAGTCCAGCAGACCCCGTTTTAGGATAAGTTGCATTGGTGTATTTTTCAAAAATGGTTAGAATTGGTTATGGTTTTTGGGGAAGCTACTGAGGTTTAATAACATATATAAGTGGGTAAATATGAAAGGTGAACGTCGGTTGCGACCATTTGGTATCTCTTTAAGTGTGGTTAATGTCTAGTAAAAACCGGTAAAATTTCAGAAAATATAAATGTAGCATTTTTAGTAATTCTTAATCATGGATTCTTAAGCATAGGATATTACTACATGCCGATATATATATAAATATGTATCTATTTATTCGTATTACGTTACATCGTATTATAAGTGTGAGTTTTAATTACGCGCCACTATTATAGGTCGCGGTTGATCGTTGGCATTCGTCTTCTTCGTCGAGATTTCTTAATCACTACTTCTATACTCAGTGAGTTCATAGCCTCACATTTACAAATTTAAATTTTTTATTAAACCCCACGAGGGAGATACATGCTAGTTCTATAAATAGAACACAAGTAGCTTTTCGGTATGATAGACCTGATAAATTGATTAAATGCATGAGTACCTATTGCCAAAAGAGCCTAATTTTGTGAACCGTTAATTGCTAATGATGGGCATACACTAGTATAATTAATAGATCTATGGGCTTGACAACCCGGTCTGAGGTATGAATCCATGGCGTAAACACCCATGTCAACAGACATATTGTATTGAGATTTCAGTAGATATGTAGCAATGTACCAAACTAATAGGGGCAAATGTTAAATATTATTATTACGCGCGATTTATAGTCTAAATGTGTCAGTTTCACGAGCTCATTGCATTAGTAGCTAATAACTTGGTGTACAACAAGTTACTCGATGATTATAAAACTTGTGTTCTAATCTTTTATATTTATATAAACTCTATGAATTCACTCAACGTTTTTGTTGACATTTTTAGCATGTTTTATCTCAGGTAATCAAGGTTGATGGCTTGGAAAGGACGGGAGAAACGTTGCGCAAAATTTTATGATATATGTTTTATGTTCCATTCTCCAAAAACTTTTATGTTATTGTCTTTCAAAACTTATGTTATTTTGGTGACGATCTTGTGGACAAACTTTGATACTTTGATAAGAATGGAATTAATGTTTTTAAAATGACTCTTTTCGAGTCGTTCTTTATATTCTTATGATTTTGTGCCACGAATTAACACCCAATTAGTTAGTTTCGCTGCGTGTAAATTTGGGGGTGTTAAATATTGGTATCAAGAGCCATAAGTTATAAAGAACTAGGTTATTTTTCAAAAACCTAAACTATAACTCTATTTTCTTATTTTTGCGCGCAAAGGTTCCTCGTGGTTTCCATTCAAGTCATACTTGAAACTCTTATTCTAGTATTTATGCACGCTCCGGGTGCATTATTGTTAAGTATTTATTAAATAAATACAATGATACATATCGGGATATATATCGATTGTTAAGCTTTATATTAAAGCTTTTGCATTTATTTACATATTTAAATAAATCATTATTAAATCATTATACTCATTTTAATGCATTTGCATTCATCTGTATATTGTATAAATCTTTATCTATATAGTGACCTTATATATATTTATTTCTGTGCGATTGTAGATTTTTATGGCGGATTTACCTCCTCCTGACCACGTTGCAAATTTGCCTAAAGATGAGCCGGTTCACCCTGAACCCGCTCCTATTATTCTCCATCATGCACCCGCTCAACCCGAGGGTTATGTTGGTGATGATGACATGGAAGATGATGAAGAAGAGGACCCAAATGAAGACCCAGAAGAAGAACCCATTGAGCAACTTGTAACTGAACCAAACAATATGGATGGATTTGCACTGCACCCACTACCTCAACCTGAAGGAAATATGAATGAGTGGTTGATTGAAGATGATGATGATAAGTTAGAGGAAGATGGGGTAGATGATGATGATGAAGATGAGATGGAAATAGATGAGAATGATGAGGAGAATGGTGGAAATGATGATGAGGATGATGTCAAGGTCATTAATCCATATTAAGAGGTTGATCCCCTCAACCGACCACCTCCTACATCTGATGAGGAGTCCGAGTTTGCACCACCTGTGGCTCCTATTGTTTATGCTAACGATGAGCTGGTACCTCCTGTTATTTAGTTTGGCGGTAACTTTCATGTTAGAGAGAGCTCATCTATTGGGGCTCTTCTTGCTGGCAATAGCTAGGTTCATGCACCTGGTCCGATGAGGTGTAATTTAGAAAGTGTTCATAGAGGAGTGAAGAGATTAGATAGGCAAATGTTCGACATGTACAACACTGAGATCATAATGGTGAAGAAGTTCAAAGAGGATGATATTCATATGAACCGCCATGAGTACGACATTACAGCCTTACATGCGGCGGTAAGAAAGAATAGCTCTGACTACTCTAAAATGATGAAGTTTGTAGAAGGCCTGAGTAAGCAATTTAATGAGTTTAAGGAGCAGAGTCGCCGAGCTGAGCGTTTAAGCCGTTGGGAGGCTTGGGTTAGGGAGAGAATACCCGAGGGTTTGCGATTTCAGGAGGAGCCTTCTAAGCCTCCTATTCACCCTGCTTTTGCACCACGTTCGGATGACCCTTATGTCATGGTTAGGGATGCTGCTATTGCCGCCCAAGATGATGATGGTGATGACACCACTGCACCGACAGACTCACAGTCCTCCAAGCCACGTGGATCCCCACGTGACCCGCAGTAGCTTAGTATCACTTGTAGTTTCTTTATTTTGTCATTGTAATCACTAAACCGGTCTGTCGGTTAGTAGAATTAGTATCCATGATTGTAATGACATGTGTCATATTTTGTGAACAATACAACCATGTACTGAATCTTATGATGAATGACTAATGACTACTTTTGATCTTTACTTAATGTGTTATGACTCCTTATATGATTTGATTGCTAAATTATGTTGTGATCAAGTTATTTGTACATGTTGTAGTTATACCATTATATGAATACTCATCAATTTTCTTTATGTTTGATAGAATCATGCCTCCCAAGGGAATGTTGGCTACTGCGATTCAGAAGTTGGTTGATGATCAGGTGGCTAAGGCATTAGTTGCCGATCATGCTACTAGAAATAATACTAATGTTGCTGGTGGATCAGGTGGTAGTGGTGGCCAAGGTATGGCACCACCCATTCGAGAATATACATTTGCTGGTTTCATGAAGTGCGATCCTACCCAATATCATGGTAATGAAGGTGCTGTTAAATTATGTCGTTGGTTTAAGAAAACTAAAAGCGTATTTGGGATTAGCGAGTATGCTGAAATGAGTAAGGTGAAATTTTCCGCTGCCACCCTCCAAGGCCAGGCCTTGACATGGTAGAATACCTAAGTCACTACACTAGGACTCGCTGTTGCTAACGGGAAATCATGGGCTGATATAAAGAAGATGATGTTGGAAGAATTATGTCCTAGTAAAGAGATTCAGAGGTTGGAGAATGAGTTGAGGGGCTTAAAGTTGAGAGATACTAATATCGTTGCTTACACTCAGCGGTTCAATGAGTTGGCACTATTATGTCCTGAAGCAGTCCCGAGTGAAAAGAAGAATGTCGAGCTTTACATTAAAGGTTTGCCTAAGAACATCAAGGGGGAAACAACTTCCTCTAAGCCTGTGGTACTTAATGATGCTGTTCGTATGGCATACATTAATGGAGCAGAAAATTCAAGATAAGGCTGAAAGAGTTGCTAAGAGCAATAAAAGAAAGTGGGAAAGCAGCAACAACCAAGGTGATGGTAGCAATAACAATCGCAACAACAACTAACGCAATAACAACCGAGCCAACTACCATGACAACAACCATCATAATCAATATAATAATAGAAGACAAGGCGGTGCAAAGGCTATGACGGCTACCCAAAATGATGATGTTGATCAGGGAGGACCTGCTTTAAACTATAACCGTTGTGGATTATGTCACTTTAGACAATGCCCGCCAAAGTGCAACCGGTGTGGAAAGAGGGGTTATAGGATAAATGACTGTAGAAAAAGGATCGTGGCTACTGGTGCGAACATGCAACCAATCAAGACCTGTTTTGAGTGTGGAGATAGAAACCATACTCGAAATCAGTGCCCAAACCTAACAAATCAGAGAGTTGGTAACGTTACTGGTAGAGCGTATGCAATCAGAGATGCTAAGAAGGGCCAAGGGCCAAACGTTGTTACTGGTATGTTTTTGCTTAACAACCGTTATGCCCGTGTATTGTTTGATTTTGGTTCCGATAATAGTTTTGTTAATACTAGTTTTAGTCATTTAATTGATATTAAACTGATGAGACTAAATACTAGTTATGAGGTTGAATTGTTGATAGAAAGATAGTTAGTACAAATACAGTTTTAAGGTTGCACCTTGAATCTAGTTAATCATTTGTTTAAAATTGGCCTTATGCCCATAGAACTTGGTGCCTTCGACGTTATTATTAGAATGGATTGGTTAGTCGAGCGTGATGTTGTGATTGTGTTTGGTAAAAAGGTTGTGCACATACCGGTTAAGAATAAGATGTTGGTAGTGAAGGGAAATAGTGGCGTGTCTCGATTAAAGGTGATATCCTGTATAAAGGCAAGAAAATACATAGAAAGGGGATGTCAGTTGTTCTTGGCCCAAATAACGGAGAAAAAACCGACGAAGAGATGGTTGGAAGATGTGCATGTGATTCATGACTTCCCAGAGGTGTTTCCTGATGATCTGTCGGGACTTCCACCACCTCGACAAGTCGAATTTAGAATAGAAGTTATGCCAGGAGCCGCACCTGTCACACGCGCACCTTACCGTCTGGCGCCGTCAGAGATGAAGGAGTTGTCTGATCAATTAAAGGAGTTGTCAGAGAAAGGATTTATTCGCCCGAGCTCATCGCCCTAGGGAGCTCCAGTATTGTTTGTTAAGAAGAAGGACGGAACTTTCCAAATGTGTATTGATTATCGTGAGCTGAACAAGTTGACGGTCAAGAACCGATATCCACTCCCAAGGATTGATGATCTATTTGATCAACTTCAAGGCTCGTTTGTGTACTCAAAAATCGATCTGCGATCGGGTTATCATTAGCTCCGCATAAGAGAAGAGGATATTCCGATCACCGCATTCTGAACCCGGTATGGTCATTATGAATTTCAAGTGATGCCGTTTGGATTAATCAATGCTCCTACGGTATTCATGGATTTGATGAATCGAGTGTGCAAGTCGTACCTCGACAAATTTGTGATTGTGTTTATCGATGACATACTCATATACTCCAAGAGCAAGGAGGAGCATAAAGAACATTTGAAGACTATCTTGGGATTACTCAAGAAAGAGCAATTGTACGCCAAGTTCTCAAAGTGCGACTTTTGGTTAGATTTTGTGAAATTTCTCAGTCACGTAATCGATAGCAAAGGCATTCATGTTGTTCCCTCAAAAATTGAAGCCATTAAAAGCTGGGTGCCTTCAACGCCAACCGAAGTAAGACAATTTTTAGGTTTAGCTGGGTATTATCGAAGATTCATCGAGGGATTTTCCTTGATTTCGAAACCACTTACCAAGCTAACTCAAAAAAACAAGAAGTATGAATGGGGTGAAGAAGAAGAAGAGGCATTCCAAATGTTAAAGTAGATCCTGTGTAGTGCGCCTATTTTAGCGTTGCCTGAAGGGACGAAAGATTTTGTAGTATACTGCAACGCCTCAATCAAAGGTTTTGGAGCAGTTTTGATGCAACGGGAGAAGGTGATCGCATATGCCTCATGGCAAGTAAAGAAGCATGAAGAAAACTATATGACCCACGATTTAGAGTTGGGTGCTGTGGTTTTTGCTCTTTGACTTTGGAGACATTATCTATACGGTACAAAGTGTGTTGTGTGTACACGGACCATAAAAGTCTACAATATATTTTAGACCAAAAGAGCTCAATATGAGGCAGCGTCGGTGGATTGAACTCTTGAGCGACAATGACTGTGAGATTCATTACCATCCTGGTAAATCCAATGTTGTGGCTGATGCCCTGAGTAGAAAGGAAAGGGAAAAACCACTGAGGGTTAGAGCTTTGGTTATGATGGTTTACCTTGACTTATCTAAGAGGATACTCTAGGCTCAAATAAAAGCAATGAAGGAAGATAATGTGAAGATTGAGAACCTGGGAAGATTGTTGAAGCTAATATTTGAGATTCGCCCTAATGGAATTCGATACTTTGATAAGCGGATATGGTTGTTGGAGTATGCTCATGTCATAATAAATAATTATAAGGATAGACACATGTAAGCCTATGGGGTCACATAGATACACTGAGGTACCATTTATATATCGTGTTTATTTTATTTACGGTATATAAATAATCCACGTAACACATGATAACTATCAGGCTTCTAATAACTAAGTATTGTACTTAGTTAATTAGACTTGGAAAACAAAAAGAGTAGGCCCATATAAGCCATATAGGGGCTGGCCATTTATGGTCATATGGGAAGGGATAAGTTTGTTTGACCAATCAAATTTAATATGATTATCTCCAAATTGATCTTCTAATTAATTTGATTAATAACTTATCTAATATATCTCCCCTCCTCTCCCCTATATAAACACGGCACAAATACACTCATAGGTAAGTTTTTGTGTTCTTGTTTTCCCATCACTTTGTATCTAGATTATTCAAGGTGAATTCCAAGGTTACGGGGTTAAGACTAGCATCATTTGGTATACAAGGAAGTGTAGTGTGGATACATCATAGAGATGATCTCCATTGATCACTTGGTTTCATTTGGTGTTTCATGTTAGGGTACAGGTCACCGGTTGATTCTACCGATCACGCTACAAAGGTATTACTTTTCTTGTTTTTCTTTGATTGATCATATGACTCTATGGATCCGTTGATAGGTGCATTATCCGTTGCGTTTAATATTTGTTTATATTATAATCTTTTAATTCAGCACCTATAATGGTTGCCATTGTTTGGTGGATTACGGGATCTGATTATGCACGAGTCGCATAAGTTGAAGTATTCAATTTACCCTGGTTCTGATAAGATGTATTAAGATTTAAAAAAGCTTTATTGGTGGCCGAACATGAAGGCTGATATTGCCACATATGTTAGTAAATGCCTGACGTGCGCCAAAGTGAAGGCTGAGCATCAGAAACCGTAGGGACTCCTTCAATAACCTGAAATCCCTGAATAGAAGTGGAAAAAGATCACCATGGATTTCGTTTTGAGACTTCCGAGAACACCGAGTGATTACGATTCGATATGGGTTATCGTTGATCGGTTTACTAAGTCGGCACACTTTTTACCAATGAAGAAAACCGATAGCATGGAAAAGCTCACTCAGTTGTATTTGAAGGAGATTGTTTGTAGGCATGAAGTGCCTGTGTCAATCATATCGGATCGAGATAGTCATTTTGCATATGGATTTTGGAGATCACTTCAAAAGGCCTTGGGTACCGATGTAAATATGAGTACGGCTTACCACCCAGAGACGGATGGTCAGAGTGAGAGAATGATTCAGATCTTGGAAGATATGTTGCGAGCATGTGTAATTGACTTTGGTAGTAGTTAGGATCGACATTTGCCTCTAGTCGAGTTTTCCTATAATAATAGTTATCATGCGAGCATCAAGGCTGCACCATTCGAAGCAATTTATGGATGAAAGTGTAAATCGCCTATTTGTTGGAGTCAAGTCAGAGATAGCCAACTCACAGGGCCGGAGTTGATTCGAGAAATGATAAAAAATATTGTACAAATCAAGAACTGCCTACTGACTGCTTGTAGTCGTCAAAAGAGTTATGCGAACGTTAGACGTAAACCATTGGAATTTAATGTAGGAGACATAGTTATGTTAAAGGTATCACCTTGGAAGGGCGTGATTTGATTTGGTAAGCGTGGTAAGTTGAGTCCACGGTATGTGAGGCCATTCAAGATCATTATTTGAGCCTATGGCGTATAAGTTAGAGTAACCCAATTAACTCCATGGAATTTATAACACCTTCCATGTTTCTAATCTCAAGAAGTGTTTGGCGGATGAGAATCTGATTATCCTGCTTGAAGAAATTCAGCTCGATGA
>BQNB010073892.1:0-31971 GCA_026074375.1 Tanacetum coccineum
TGCTTATTTGGTTAAGCACTTGTAGGTTTGAGTTTAAGCACAAAAAGAGTGTGTTTTGTGTGTCTAAAAAAGGCTGTCAAAAGCCCTTTGTTCCTTTGACTTTATAAGTCAAAAATCACCAAGTCTCTTTTGTCACAGTTTCTAAAAACCAAAAGAGCTTTTTCATCATCAAAAATAAACAAGTAACAATGATTTTTAAAAGTTGAAAATTGGTGCACAAGCCCCTTTCATAGACCACTCAATCTGTTTGAGCTTGTTTGTGTGTTTAGAGCTTATTTGACAGCTTAAAATAAGCTGTCAAATAAGCCCTTGAGATTTGCCTTAAAGCTCCCCTGGTGCAAAGGGGAGACTTTAGGCTTATTTTTCTCAGCCATCAAGAGCATTTAAGCCCAAGTTTTTGGCTTATTCTAAGAACCTATAAGCTCTTGTATAAGCCCTCAAAATCTCAGACCTTAGTGAGCTTATTTGATGGCTTATTTTCAAGCCTCAACTTGCCTTTTGGCTGTTTTCATATGACTTAGGGGTAGGGACTGCTTGTTTTTCTTTCTAGCTTATTCATAGCTTTTAGTTGTCCAATTCAGATTCTTAGTAGCTTATTAGGTCAGACAATAGCTTTAGTTAGCTTATTTCCTTTTTTTAGCTTATTAAGCTCTTTATTGTCCCACATTTCCACCAACAGTACTAACTCCTTAGTTAGTACTGTGGTGGATTTTAAGCCATCTCTTGGGCTTATTGAGCTTATTTTATAAGCTCATTTGTGTTCCTTACAGCTTATTTGGTTTGAGCAATAAGCTGAGTTTGCCAATGTTCCTTTTTCTAGCTTATTTGTTCAAGTCTTAAGCATTTTAGCCTTTTAAGCTCATTTTAAGCTCTCTGTCATTAAGCCTTTGTCCCAGCTTATTTAGTAAAGCTTTTCCTTTTCTTTTTAGCTTATTTAGGTTAGTTTAGATCCCTTAGCTTATTTTAGTTCTTGTCTTAGCTTAATTCGACCCTAAGTCCAAAAGGACTTAGCTTTTTTTTAGCTTATAAGCCTTTTAAGCTTTCTGTCAAGTTTAAGCTTATTTTTAAGCTTATTTATTGCTTTTCAGCAAAAGTTGTAGAAGACAAAGTTGTTAAGCCCCACGAGCTTAACAACTTTGCTTCTTTGAGTTTTCGAAAAAAAAAAGGGGAAGACACTTGGCCCGGGTGAGCAAGACTCGAACCCGGGACCAAGCGATACATCCCCTTTTACACAAACACTCTACCACTGCGCCCTTGGGTCTTTTTCGTTAAAGACCCAAGGTGTTTAATATATAAGGGGGTTTTTGCCAAATAAGCCTATAAGCTGAAATAGCTTAATTTCGGGCTTATTTCTTAAGCTGTGTTGTGTTTTTCATTTTTCGTAGGAACTTTATAAAGTAAAGTATTTTTTGTAAATTTTTCAGAATTTTTAGTAATCGTTTAATATTTTTTATAATTTAATTTAGTTAAAAGTTTATTTAATTCATAAAAAATACAAAAATTATCAAAAAAATATTTTGCTTTTTTAGAAAATTTTCTTTTATAATCTAGTTTGTAGGAAAAATATAAAATTTTTCGTAGGGTCATTTTTACAACTTTTTATCTTTTAAAGAACGGGTCCGGGTACGGGATTTTGTTTTGACTCGTTTTTGGGTCAAACGAACTCCGTTTTCGGTCTAGTCTTTTTCATTCTTCGTTATTTGATCCCTAGAGTAGTTTAGAAGCAAAAATTTCTTCGTAGGTTTATTTTTAAAGATTTTAGGTTTTCCCCCTTTTGTTCGGGATTCGGGCCCTCGTTTTCTAGTTTAATTTCATAATTTCTAGGTTTTTCTTAAACGTTTTTATTCGTTATTGTTTAATTTGACTTTTTCACTCTCCCAAATCAATTCCTTCATTCAAACTCAAATCTTCGATTGTATCGATTTTCCATTCCAGCCTCGTTGGGGATAAACGACCCGGGAACACTCTATACTACTTCTCGGTATCATTGCTCTTGTTGATTTTTATACTTATTTATATATTTTATATTCTATTATATATTATATATATTTATAGTGCGAAAACCACCAATCATTAACCGTATCTTTGGAAGGAACTATGAAGCAAGCAACGCTGGTGATACTCAAGACAACCATGGGCACGAAGAACGCAGGAATAATCCCACTCCTGAACCATCAGTCTGTAAGATCAGGAGATTCGAGATGATGAAATACTCATTCAATGATGACAAGGAGTACATTGCCATAAAAGAATCCGAATACCTCAACCATTCAAAGGATAACCTCGACGCTTACCGAGAGCTTTTACGTATAATAGATGAGGGATGGGTCGTGGAAGCACCGGATGATGAATGATAAATGAAGAAGAAAAGGTCTAACTTAAAGACCGGCTAAAACAAAAGTGCTTCCCGGGAGACAACCCGATCATTTTAATTGTTTGTCGCATTATTTAATTGTTTGTTGCACGAGTCTGTCTTCCCAGACACTCCATACGGCATATCAAACCCCTGTGGATATGGCGTATAGACGTGTCTGGACGTTATTAGTCCTTAAACTCAGTATTTAATTTCCAGTACTTTTAAAAATTTAATTGTTTTTACAGGAACCATACGACGTATCCTAGGATTTGGGATACGACGTATTGATCCCAGTACATTGTGTTTAATTGTTTTCTTGTACCATTGTAGCGAGATAGAAATTGCACTCTCGTCTTCTAATCTTTTATGCAGGACCTTGCTGAAATAATGATATGGTATATTCTGAAAAAGACATGTGTTGAACTTATTCGGGCATTCTGAAGCCCTAGTCAACACACTTTTTTCTCAAGAACTCACAAAAAATTCTAAAAAAATTCCACAAGATCGTGTATGTTGGTGCATGAAAAAGTTGTGAAGGAAGTTTTTTTAAAAGTGAATATTTTTGCCGAAAAAAATTATGAAAAAAATGTTTGTGCATTAAATCGCTTTTTTGTACATCAAAAATTCGTTTTTGTACCCAACTTCTTTTGACTTTTTGCATCAAAATTTTATTGCGCATCAAACTATAACAAGTTGAAAATTTTGTGCATCAAAATTTTTTTGTGTATCAAATTTTATTTTTTTGTGCATTAAAAAAACGTATGAAAACTCAAAATTAGAAAAACTTCTTTTACAAAAGTTTTATGCACCAACATACCTGATTTTGTGACATGTTTTTGAAATTTTTTGAGAAGTTTTTTAAAAAAAGTTTTCTTTTTATCTTTCTCACGGATATTTGTTTTTTTATTTGATCTTTATCCTATATATATATATATATATATATATATATATAGACCTAAAACTAGTACAGTAAGTGAAGGTTATTGAGTGAAATACGTATGATTGACTCATTTTGATATATGTGCGTTCATAGATGTATAATACAATGAAGTACTAGCATCGCGGGACGCACTTATTAGCTAATAGGTTGTTTTAAGATGCAGAAAACCATCTAGAATTTTAGACGTTCTCGTATGTACTTAACAGCTTTCCAACCGTGATAGTATTCTTTATTCTTTAAATGTATGAGTGCAACAGAATTGCTTTTCAAAGAGAGAAGCATGTTGTTTAGTCAGCATAAGTATTATTATTTGAGAGAAATCCAGAAAAATGTCAATGACTGAGAAATTGTTGCATCTATGTTTAATCAATGATAAGCATTTAGTGTTATAGAGTTCTCAAGCATGTAACCATGATGTCTTATTATAATAGTCGTGAGTAAACGATGTGAAGCATGTCTTTTAGGTTTCCTTTGCGAGGATCCGTTTGGAATGCTCTTTCAATAGTAGTCTAATGACTTTCACTTAGTTACCATGGTTGTCGATTCATATTGCATTCATGCAAGTGTTACATTTAGTCTAATATATATCATGACATACATAATGAAACATTTAGCTAAACCTAATACGTTTTTCATGCTTCGTGTTCAATCTCATCAGGTGAGATAAGAACTTTTGAGTCTTGCTTAATGGTGTGTCATATTGTGTTGTGTTAGATCGTTATTTTCTCAGTATGGTTATCCTAATCAACATATGATTTAGGGTTGTATGTTTTATTTCTTATATTTATCAAAAGAAATATTATTCCAAACTAAGAATTAAAATCTAGCTTGGGTGAAATATTATTTCCAACATGTTGACAACATATGAGATATAAGAAGATAACATAATGCTTCGATTAGCTTTTATGGTGTTACTCCAGGAGTTATCTTTGTTGCAAAAATAAGTAATTAATTGAATTTAAAACTTAAGATTCAGCCTATTAATTGCATGCTCTAATCTACACTTGGATATATACAACTTGCTCACTTTCTAAAGATTATTTAGAATCATAAACCCTTATGATTACACAACGTCCTCACAAAGGTAATTATTCAAGAAGGAGTTCTGACATCCAATTGCCATATTTCATATTCATGAAATCAAGTATGGTAATTAATCTCTTTTATTCATTTAGATCGCTATGCAAGGAAAAGATGCTTTTAATCATTGTCAATCACTTGAGTTTAGTAAAAACATCACCAACAAGGCGTGCGTTTAAATGTGTATACATATTAGTCTTCTCCTTAAGAACCAATTCAACCTCTTAGTCTTACCGATTAGTGAAATATCAATCAAATTCAAAAAATGATTTTCTTTCATGGACTACATCTCAACATTCATTATGTCGTTCGCTAGTGCATTCAAAAGGTTGTGTAAAAAGTAAATTTCTCCAAAAACTGATGCTCCCACTTGCTTCTTGTAAGAGGAGACTTTCTCTAAATACGCAGGAAGTCAAGCAACAATAAAATTGTTCTCGTTTGGGATGTATAATATATGTTGACAGTTCTTGACTCTAGTTTGCTAATAACACATTAACTTTGACTCTCAACAATTCAGAAACTTCAATTAAGAACTTAATGAGTGTAGTCTTTCCCATGCATAAACGCTGATAGATGTCTTAGTTACTTTTGGTGAAACCATATTGAGTAAAACGGATGGCTTAACTTAATTTTGTTAACAGATAGATAGATTAGAGGGAGATGAGTAAAGTTAGCGGAAGATCAAACAATTTCAAGAGAGGAGTTTGATTCACATCATACATACCATAAAGATGTGGTATTCTATGAGTATTGGGATTGTGAGACAATACCATAATTCCTTAGATAACCTAATACTCTAAGGCTCACATACTTGCCTATGTTTGGTATAAACGACAAAGGGCATTTTAATGTATTTTTCAAGCCAATTGGCATGCTATAACATAGAATAGAGTCTTTAAGCAGTTCAAGGTGACTTTTTTGTACATGTCTTAACCAGAAGACCATACACGTAATTGCTACCTTCACGTATTGTAAGTCTTTTGAAACAATTCAATGACTTATCATATAAATGTGTGACAAGAAGACTTGAACATGGTCAATTGCTTACTTTGATAAGTCTTTTGAACAGTGCAGGGACCTTATGTTTATGTCTTTACAATGAGACACAAGCATATTAAATTTAAGTATATTGAACACCAACTCTTGGACTTCATCGATATTTCAATGTTAATTACATACTTGCTTATTGATCTTCTTTTCAAAGAAGACACAATCATATTGGCTAAACCATTTAGTAAATATGATGAAGTAGTTATTCATTATTTCTTGACACTAGTTATAAGTAGGGAAACAAACATTAGGTGTATAAGTCCTAGGAGAATATTAGATTTCTTACCATGCGGTTGAGAAAAACCATTAGTCTTATTCTTATGTGTTGTACCTTGCACACAATTAAGATTTCTCCCACTTATGCTCGCACAGCATCTAGTTGTATACTTACAAATGGATGCTTCATATGTGGAAAATAATGTATTATTTCAATAGACGATCTTTGAAATAAATGGGTGTCACTTAAAAGTGATAACGCCCATAGCTCCCACTGAATTTAGACAATATTACATGTGTCCATATCAGTGTTAAAATGCATTGCTCTCACTAGATAAGACAACATTAAATGTGTGTCTATACCAATGAAGTGCAAGTAGCAATTTGTTTACTTTTCTACTCTTTTGATATATACACATTATCAATTAATGGGCAGCCTCATGAACTAGTAAACCATGTATTAGATTTTTCAACAATAAGTGCATCAAGTTCTACTATATAAGTGATGACTAGCCATCAATGTCCATTCTTTAACTTGAAAGTCTTTTGCTATGCTCAATTCTGCTTTACTACTATTACCGTCAGTGGTGATGTAGAATCTTAGAAAAAATATTGAGTTAAGGAAAACTACTAGAAAATCATGTCTTGTATAGATTTCCTTTTCTCTTTCGTGATCTATGTGATGTATATTTTCATTTACTAATTATGTTAAAAACTCATTCTATGTCTTTGAATGCTCAAGATGTAATCATTTTGGTTAGCTATTGAAAGAACATGTTCTTCTAGTTATCCAATTAAGATGTTCTCAACCGTACTTAAAACCGTGTTGACTTGTACATGACAATCACGATTTCTCGTGGTGTATGCTTGAGTTTATTTAGGATGGAGAAAATTTAACGAGTGTTCTTATTATTGCTTTCTCTACATTAGATAGTGATAGGTATAAGTCTTTTGATATCTTGACAGGAAAGAAGACTTGTTTTCCTTCTATCTAACAAGAAAGGAGAGTACTAAAACTTGAGGTTTTGCGGTTTGTGTTGCATAAAATGTCATTATGATCAGGAAATTACGCAAAGGCGTCTCATTTTAGTATTTTTGATAATTATCCTTTTAAAATTAACTACCCAAGTTTACAATATTAAAATAATTAATTTTACGAAAAGGCTAAGATCCTCATTGAGGTTACACCATCACGCTAGCAATGAAAGATTCAATAGGTAGGTGACGTTCACCAATTGCAAGACATGTGTAATTCTTGGACCGTATAGGACTCATGGCACTAATGAATGAGCTACTAATGTCAAGCTGACATGTTTAGTCCCATCCTTGCCTCGAGTTAAGGTCTCACCTACTTAACTCGATTAAGTCATCTAATTTGAAAACATGGTGAAATATGTCTAAGGTCTCAGCATAGAGAATAATCACATAGGGTTTAACAATTCACTACGTCTAAACGCAGTGTGAAAAGTAATTGCAAGTGATCTCAACAATTAAACGACATGACTTAAATTTGTAACTGTTGGAATATGAACAAATATAAATTATATATGTCCAAGAATTATTCGAGCCTACGGGGACGCACACGTTAATATCTAAAACGATGTTTTATATATTAAAGTAATATATAATTAGTGATTTAGCAAACAAATGATTTTTTAATTAGTTAGTTGTTTAAATGTTAAAATTAAGAGGACTAATGTGTAAAACCAAGAAAAAGGAAGGAGAGGTTCAGGTTGCGCTCCTTATTCTTTTGGGAGCCTCAGGCCGAAATATCCCTACCTAAGGATGTGGGATTTGCTATGATTTTTCCTTTCAAGTTATAGAGGCTATATAAAGGGATTCAAGGGTTTATTATTGATATGTGTTTTAAGAAAATAAACCCTAAATCTCTCTTCTCTCTCTCCCTTGGTTTGTTCGACCGAACCCCACAAAGGGTTTTTCGGTTTTAGTTTTGGTTCGACCCAAAGAAACCACAAAGGTTTCCGGTTTAGTTGATTGTCAAGATACAGTGTTTGTTTGCTAAACCACTACCAGTACTAGCATACTTCATCGTTTGCTAAGAACGTATTATGTGTGACGAAGTAGAGGGATTATTCTTTTGATCCTTGGTAGTTTCGCGTGGTATTATATACATACGTATATTGAAGACGGTGTTATGTTTATTGCTACAAGCAGTCTTACGTTCCTTGCTAAAGGTACGCGTTCTTGATCCCTTTGTTAATTACATATTCTATACGTGTTTGATCTTTCCGTTGCGTACTCGTGATATGTTTAATTGTTAATTAGATCTAAAATCCCAACAGTGGCATCACGAGCCATCGTATATGAATTTGTAATTACAAGAATAAAATTGGACAAACAAATTAGGGTTCTTGATTAATTTTTAAAGCCCTTTGGGCGTTTTATGCATCAAGATTCGATCTTTATGCATCAAGATCCAATTTTTATTGGTAATTAAAATTGATTAGACGATTTCTAGGTTGTATGAAATTTTATGAATAAAACTTGATGTGTTTAAATTGTTAATTGATCCAATTTTTATGTTAGATTAATTGTTAATTTGGCATCCAAGATAAATACATGCAATTTATCGTGGAAGCCATATATGATATTAATCTTGTTAATTGTTAAAATTATTATGCAAATATGATGATCAACACATAGACATTAAATTTATGTGGTTATCGATCCACGACTTTAAAAGCTAGGGAAGACCTTGGCATGTCTTTATGGGGCCTAAAAGTTATTTTATGTGCTATGTGGTATGTATTTGTATAAGGCTTACGCAATCGATTATATCGATGTATGTGGCCGGAGTTTATAGGACGAAAGAGCCTTATATGATTACATACATGTTTTGATTTATAGATAATTAGGATTATTTTGTATATTGCATGACTTAATTGGTTATATTGTTAATTATTATATAATTGTTATGTGAATTATTTTATGTTTCTTTAAAATTGTTTTAATCTTTAGTTAAATTAGACTTATGAGAAAATAAAAGGGTTTTTCGAAAATAAACGTAAACATGACTAATTATTATGAAATCAGATTTATTATGGACTATTTATAGTTAATATTGTGTTTCCAAATTAAAGTTTTTTTTAATTATTAAAATTAGACGCTATGGACTCATGGGAAGTACGGCCCATCCACTAGAACAAACTATAAGAGTTGTGTGAGGAGGATGAGAGTATTCCTGAAGGAATTCAGTTTTGGATAGAGTTGACTTCGCGCTGACCTGATTCTTCGCTTCTTTGTGCGTTCGATTGGAGTTACCGTGAACCATGGCATGTCACTACAGTGTTATATTTTTTTTTAAAAGCATAACTCTTTAAATTTGGAAACACGTTGAATTGTCAATTTTTAAAAAGGTAACATTATCTATATATTAGATGTATAGAAAATATGTGATACCGTAATAAATAACTTGAGTGGTTAAGATTTTATTAAAAATCTATGATACTGGAAGATGTTGCTATGCTTCTTGTACATATTTGTCACGACACAAATATTAACCCTTTTTAATAAGTTATTGCCCATCCATTCGTTTTTAAAATCACTTGTAGATGCTTATTTACTATGCGTGAGACGTATGTAGATTGTATCCCAAGGAGATTGTACATTTTTCGTGAGCGTTTAGTGTTACACAATACAGTTTTTGATTGAGGACGACTAATCGGTTTACTGGAGAGGACTTAAATCAGAGGCAATGATGGGGATGAAACGTGCTTACTAGAATATTATTGTAATAAAGTTAGTCCCATAATGTTCTAGAATTGCACACGTGGAAATTAATTGATCGTCAAAATAACACTTTTGAGTACACCTTCACTAGCCAAGAGTCAATGAGGGGTGGTTCGTCAGTTGAACCTAGTCTTGGAAAATTTAATTGTTTATTGTAATTAAACACTGAGGGTAGTCCAGTAGTCAATTTTCTACAAGGTACTATTATCGAAAGATGATATAATTCTCTTGAACTTTACTATGAATGTAATGGCACTGCCAGAGTCTAAACATAAACATTGGCTTTCAGGTCGATGTTTAAAATTTCTGGAAACAATTTCAATGACCAATTTCATCAACTTAAGTTAGTCTTGAGAGTTGAAAAGGAAATTGTTTGTCATTAAACAGCCTATTTCTCATGCCTCACCTACCGATTCTGAGTACTTGCGCGGTGGAATACGGTATATGATTCATACTGAGGTGCTTATCTATGCTTGGAAAGTATGACTCCTGGAACTTTAAAGACAATTAAAAATTCCTCACGTTTATGGAAATACTTCAGGAGAGCTTAAATCCATGTTTGAGAAACAAGCTGGAGTGGAGTGGTTTGACCTGATCCAAACTTTCCATGCTTGCAAACAGGATGAGGGAAAACCAGTTGGCCCATATGTCATTAGATGAAGAATTATGTGGAACTGGAATGTCTTGGTTATGTGCTCCCACAAGAGCTTAGTGTTGGTTTAATCTTGAATGGGCCTCACTGCTCAATATGCATGAACATGAGAAGACAGGTGGAGAACTACATGCGTTTATGCTCATTGTGTATGGGAAATGGTTTACCTAAAAAGGCTAAAACACCAAAAGTAATGATGATTAAAGGTGGTAAAATCCAGAAATCCAATAAGAAATCACTTAAAGCTAAAGGTAAGGGTAAAGCTAATGGTAAGGGAAAGGATAAACAAGTTTATATCCCTAAGCCTTCTGCTAAATAGCACCCAGACTAAGGATGAACCTGCCACCACTTGCAAAGAGGTGGGTCATTGTAAGAGGAATTGTCCTGCTTACCTTGCTGAGTTGATTAAGAAGAAGAAACAAGTTGGCACTGCAAGTTCTTCAAATGTCTTCATAATAGGATTATTTTCTTTACCCACTAAATCCTGGGTGTATGACACTAGTTGTGGTACTCATATTTTAACACAAAACATGGTCTTGGAGGAGTAAGAAAGCTGAAACAAGTAGTAGTTTTGACTTAGTTTTGCCTAATGGCCTTGTGATTTGTTTAGACAATTGTCATTATGCACCTTCTATAACTAGAGGTGATGTTTCAGTTCATCGTTTGGTAGAAATGGATTTGTTCAGCATTTTTCACGAATGAGTGGTATTAGTCAGTTTCTTAGGCAATTGTTCATTATTTTAAGTTATTCCAGTGAAATGGCTGTTTAAGAAATTGATATGCATAATCTTGTACCAAATGTTATTCTATTTATAATGTTAGCACTAAAAGAGCCAAACATAATTTGGCTCTAATTATCTATGTCACTATCGTCTTTGCTCATATAAAGTTATTTATGAAATTGATATGCATGATCTTGTACCAAATGTTAATTCTATTTATAATGATTAGCACTAAAAGAGCCAAACACTATTTGGACTCTACTTATCTATGACAAGGAAATCATTTCCATATCATCCCGAAATGGCGACTAATCTTCTTGGAATAATACATACTGATGTGTGTGGTCCACTTAGACATGTGTCAAGACAAGGTGCTAGCTAATTCATTACAATCACAGATGATTATAGTCGTTATGGTTATGTTTATCTTCTTAAACATAAACATGAGGTCTTTGAAACGTTCAAAGTGTGAAGTGGAAAATCAAATCGGGAAGACAATCAAGGCTCTTCGATCAGATCGAGGTGGCGAAGACATAAGCCAAAAGTTTAAAGATTATCTAAAAGCTAACGGAATTGTTCAACAGCTTACTCCTTCATACACACCACAACATAATAGAGTGTCTGAGAGGAGAAACCGCACTTTGTTAGATATGGTGTGATCTATGATGAATCTTACAACTCTGCCTTTATCCTTTTGGGATTATGCTCTAGAGATTGCAACACGCATTCTCAATATGGTTACAACAAAGAAGGTAGATAAGACACCATATGAACTGTTGTATGGAAAAGTTCTAAACTTGTCTTACTTAAAGGTCTAGGGATGCGAGGCTCTTGTGAAGAGAGAGACGCCTGACAAACTCAAACAAAGATCTGTTAAGTGTATCTTCATAGGATACCTAAAGGAAACGATGGGTTACTATTTCTACTTCCCACCTGAAAACAAAAGGTATGCTGAATTCTTTAAGAAACGTCTCATATGTTAAGAAATCGGTGGGAGGGTGGTAGATCTTGAAGAAATTCAAGAAGAAGAAGATACAACACCTTCTGAAATCACTAGCAACATTCCTCAAGAGGTAGAGGGTTTTGAACTACCACAAACACCACAAGAGGAAGTGATTCTGGTTCGTAGGTCCGAAAGGACACATCGAGCTCCAAACCGCTTATGTCTAAATGTAGAGGTGGAGGAGCATAGTTTAGGAGATCTTAGAGAACCCGCTAACTATAAAACTGCTATGTTAGATCCTGAATCTAAAAAGTGGGTCGAAATCTAATAAGTGGATCGATGCTATAAATGCGAAAATACAATCCATGATAGACAATATGGTATGGGTCCTAATCGATCTTCCTCCTGGTTGCAAGACCGTTGCGAGTAAATGGCTTTTTAAGAAAAATACCGACATGGATGGTATTGTACACATCTATAAAGCTCGTCTTGTTACAAAGGTTTATACTCAACTCTACGGGGTTGATTATGAAGAAACGTTCTCACCTGTCGCTGACATTAGAGCTATTAGAATTCTCATATCTAAATACGCATACTATGATTATGAGATATGGCAAATAGATGTAAAAACAGCCTTCTTAAATGGTTATCTTGATGAAGACATTTATATGGTACAACCTGAAGGTTTTGTTGATCCTAATCATCCCAGAAAATTATGTAAACTTAAGAGATCCATTTATGGTCTTAAGCAAGCATCAAGAAGCTAGAATAAAAGATTTGATGAGGAAATCAAATGTTTTAGATTTACTTAAAATATTGATGAGCCATGTGTATATCAAAAGGCTAGTGGGAGTAATGTTACATTTCCGAACTTAAATTTCGATGACATAATCATATGGGAAATCACATTCCAATTTATAAAGTGTAAAAGAATCATCTTGGAAAATGTTTTTCCTATGATTGATTTAGGGGAAGCATCATTTATTATTGGAATCAAAATTTATAGAGATAGATCGAAGCGATTAATTAGACTTAGTCAAAATCCTTACATGGATAAGATCTTAAAGAGATACAAAATGGATAATTCCAAACGTGGTTATATCCCCATGTAAGAAAGACTTGACTTGAACAGATCACAAGGTGCTCAAACTCCTAAAGAGTTAAATCGCATGAAAAATGTACCTTATGCTTCGGCTGTAAGGTCCATTATGTATGCGGTTAGATGCACTAGACCCGATGTTGCATTCGCGCAAAATATAACAAGCCGGTTTCAACAGAATTCTGGTGAACTTCACTGGACTGCTGTGAAAAACATTCTTAAGTATTTAAGAAACACTGAAGATATGTTCCTGGTTTATGGTGGAAATCCAAGCACAGAACTTAGAGTTATCTATGTGATGCTGGATTCGAGACTGATAGATATGACACAAAGTCTCAGACAGGATATGTTTTCGTTCTGAATGGAGGTGCAGTAGATTGGAAGAGCTCCAAGCAAAGTACCATTGCAATGTCTGCTACCGAATCTGAATACATAGCTGCTTCAGAAGCCTGCATGAAGCTGTTTGATTATGGTACAGTATTAACTCAGGCTTGGTAATATAAACAACAAAAAATCAACCTATAAATATGTACTGCGATAATTCAGCAGTAGTTCATTATGCTAATGAACCGGAAGTTCAGAAAGGCGTCAGACACTAACTTAGAAAATATCATTATGTTCGCGAGAGTGCTGCACTGGGAGAAATAAAGATTCTTAAAGTTCACACAGATAACAATCTAGCTGATCCTTTTACAAAGTCTTTATCAAATAAGAAGCTTACTCAACATGCTACGAGCATGGGGCTTCGTCCTGCTAGTAGTTTCATGTAGATCTGTGTTTTGGTATTGGATAAGGGATTAAAACAATTTATTTTATGAAAATGATACTGTTAGTATTTTTGTTATTTATATTATAAATTGTGTCCCTATATTTGCATGTTTTAAATCCATAATAATAAATGTATATTCTAAATTAAACCGTTGTATAATTTAACAATATGAGAATAATTGTTTAAACTAAACATTCTGAGTGATTTGGTGATATTGTAGATATGTGCATTATTACAGATATTAAGGATGAATCCCCAAACACAACATGAATTCATTTAAATGAATAATGGATTTCTTCCCTCCACAAGAAATATCACTTTATGGAGCATCGTCATCAAGTGAATAAACTGTACGTGATTTTATTTATAAATCCTTAACTTGAACGCAAGTAGGTATTGGCTATATGTGAGTATTCCTTCTTGAAATTAGTTTAAAGTGTCCTGAATAAAGGTAACAAATAAAGGCTTGTCAGAATGGTTTATCCCACCATGATGACTGTACACTTGTAGTCAATATAGAATTTGTTTTCCATCAATTATTAAAGAGGTTACCACTGGGCCCCTCCATAGAAATAAATCAAGTTGTGTAATGGCCGTACCTAAAAACTCAAGTAGATATGTCTCATTGATTTTCAATAATCTTGATTACTTCATATATGAGAAACAGAATTGGTAAATATGGAATGACATTGATCCATAAATTAACAACGGTATCGGAAACAAAGTGATTGTAAATTCAATATCATTTGTACATGGCCCTGTGAAACCATATCTCGAATGTTTCGGGAGCAATAGAGTGTTGCTATGACGCTTACCAATGTATATTATATTATTCATAACATGTCCATGTGGGAGCTTGTTGGAATAATGTCCAAAATATGAATAATATATGTCCTGAAAAATATATTCCTAAGTGATAAGGGACGCACACTTTAATACCAACATACTGTTCAATAGTATTTTAAGTAAATGATTAATAAATATATTAGTTATATGTTTAATATCTAAACATAAGGGACTAATATGCAAAACGGAAAAGAAGAAAGAGGGATCCTCCCTTTTATTCCCTTGTAACCTGCCGAAACAAAACACCCTAGTGGGTTTGGGCTTGATTTCTTTTCCTTCAAGATATCTAGCACTATATAAGGAGGCTTAAGGGTCTCAATATTGAGAAGTTTTTAGAAAATCAATAACCCTAAATCCCTCTCTTTCTCCCTCTTGAGTTCGGCTCACCGGGATCCATACAACTGCCTAAGGGTTTTTCTCCCGGTTTGTTCCTTTTGGTAAATAATCGCAGTGTTTATAGATCCAAGCAATTGCTTATTTGTTTAACTTGACACTGTTGGAATCTTAGAGAGTTCTTTTTAGATCTTGGGGTTTACGCATTGTATTATACAGCAAATAAGACGCGTTTATATAGAAGACGGTGTTTACGTTACCTTGATTGGCTGTATGTTTCGTGCATAAAGTAAACTTCTCTATCTTGTTTAGTTATTGTATTCTACAATGAGGAATCTAGTTATTACCGCTGCGTACATCGTGTTATTTAATTGTTAATTAGATCATTAAACCCACAGACTTTTGCTTCGAAAAAATGCTAGAAGAATTGCTCCTATTCATAAATAAATGGTCTTTGTTATAGTATTTCATGATATTTTAAATTTTTTTTTAACAGCCGATTAGAAATTTGAATAGTTGGAAGCTTATTTTTAGCATCGATAACATCTTTTACTTACATAATGCCATTTTTTAGTTACTCTTCAAAGGGCACTCAAAGATCCCTAGGACAACCTTGAATTTCATCACACACACATATAGAGTTAGTATGGTCGTGTGTTGGAAGACATAAGTGGTGACAGGGGGAGTACTTGGAAGCTGTTTATTAATCATTGTAAAGGTGAATGTAAAAAAATAATATCGCGAGCATAAATTTAGACCGAGATAAATGATATTCCTATCAGAAGAGACTATTTTGCTCTCATTGCAAGACACATGCTGGGTTAATGTTTTTTTTTAGGTTTTAACAGTCAAACTTAACTATTTGGTCACGGAACTGTGAATGTTAAGGATTTTGGATTTGGGGACTATCTAGGTCAGAAGAAAAAGTCAAAGAACTAAAGGAGAAAGTTAACGCAAACCACATGGACCATACATGTAATTTAATTTTTTCTTTTAGATAAGTTTATTATACATTTACTTTGAAAGTAATTACACCATTCGTCCCAGTGGTATAGAAGATTTAAGATCAAACATGTAAAAGAAAATATCAACGTAACATAGTTTGATCATTAAGATCAAACATGCAAAAGAAAAGATCAAGGGCCGTGAAAGAGATTTTGTACAAACTACAAGGACGAACGATGTAATTTACTCTAATACTTATTTCATTGACCATAAACAAATCTTTAATAACTATTTAATTTGATAAAAGTTGGCAAATGAATCATTTTGTAGCCTAGACAAATTGCAGCTTTGAACCTTAATGTTTCGAACGTGCAAGTATAGTTCATGTGAGAAACTTTCAATTGTACTTTTAGTCCTTATCCAAACTATAATGACTAAATTACCCATGTTTTTTAACTAGACTTTAACTTTTTCCCTAGCAATAATATATCTATCTATGTTTTCAAATCGTACCAATATCATTATACAAATTAGAAATAATCAAACAAATACAATCTTTCTTTCCATATCATTTACATAAAAAAATTAATTCATCACTGTAAAACCCAAACCAAATATTATTTTCAATCATATAAAAACAAAACCAACAAATCCTACAATACACACATACAAAAGCTTAATCAACACCATCACATGTAATCAATGCCTTTTAGTTAATTTCATAGGATACTAATGAGTTTTAATTAAAAAAAAGTAAAACGTTCATTTAAAAATTTAGTGGGAAGAAGAAGGACAATTTAGCCATTTCAGTTTGGTCAGGGACTACAAGTGCAGTGAAAAGTTCTTCACGTGGATTGTGTCTGCATTTTTTAAACGTTAGGGATTAAACATGCAATTTGGTCAAACAACAAGGACGATTCTTGCAATTTACTCTTCTTATCTAACATCAAAGAGTAGGTTTTCTGAAGCTTATTGTTCTACATTTAATAATGAGAAACATAGATGGTGAGTATGAGTTTTGCACTTGAGCTAAAACCATTACTTAAATGACTTGAAGATCCTCAAATTATTAAGTAAATAAAGCTTTTAGTTTAATGATAAAGATTTATTCGGAAACCATTTTTAGAAAAAAAAAGAAAGCTTTTGCTCTACATCTTATTAGAGATGCCCTTATATTACAAAAAACTAGATCCCGATTCTAACTTCCAGGTTTTGGTAAATTTATTTATTCTTGTCCCATATTGTATACTTTTATATAAAATCCAATTTTTTTTAAGGATGTGCATAATAGACCATTGACAGACTGATTAACTGTCTTTTGGTCCGGTTACTGGTCAAGAATCATTTTCCCATATACTTCGGCGGAACTTCGTCTCGACCACAGTCGTAACAAAAACCGATCATTTGCTTTGTTGCAACCGATCGAACCGACGACCTGAAACATAACAATCGGTCCGGTGTTATGGACCAAATCGGTTTTCTATATCCGACTCCGATTTTTAGACTGTGACCTTAGTTTCTCAAAGTTAATATGCATTTTGTTACATCTTTTTCATTTTTTAATTTATAAAAATACCTATTTTAAAATTAGAATAACCAGAAAAATTGATTATATAATTTGAAAATATTGCTTAAATTATGTTATTTATTTTGTATGTATTTTACAAATAATTAGGGAGCCAAAGATGGATAAATAAAATTGTTTGAAGATTAAGAAGAGATTATATAGAACAATAGTGGTAACTAAACCCAAGAGCTAAACCAAAACTAATTAAGCAAGTCGCGTAGAAAAACCGAAAATAACCGTAAATCAAAACCGAACCGAAAACAATTAACCGAACTTATAAACTGAACCGAATTGCAAAACCAAACCATCTCTAATTCGGTTTCTCGTGTGGATATGGGTTTGACAATCTGAAGCTGAAAACGAATTATATATATATATATAATTTTATTATAATTTATATTTATACAAAAAACCATCTAAAAATTTTATCATAAAATAAAAAAAAAACACTTTTTATGCTTAAAATATTATTTTATTTGCTAAATACTATGTAATCTAATTTTTTTTTAGTAAATTGTGTAAATCGGTGTTATTGCGGGTCAACCCGAAAACCGAACCAAAACCGATTTCAAATCGGTTTTTGGTTCGGTTCGGTTTACGGTTACAAATATTTTTTTTAAACCAAACTAACCGATACAACCCGATAACCGAAACGAACAACACCCAAAAGTAAGAGAATTTCCAGTCCAAAGAGCTATTTCCAAAGCCCAAAATGAGCCGAAACATTTAGGGGGTGTTCGTAACGGTTTGTGGTTAACGAGAGTGTTCGGTTATAATTCAATCATATTTAGTGCGTTAATTTTCTTTTTGGTAAAACCGAACTGAATCAAATTCAAATCGGATTTAACTGAACCGAAAACCGAATTTGTGAACACCACTAAAACATTTGCTTTTTCAACGACTGGCTGTTTACATATCAACCCAATCAAAAAGAAAATTTAAGTAAATGCATACAATGACTTGAAAATAACATATGAATCACTATGAAATAGAGGATACAAAGACACAACTACATTAAATTGCTATACACTAGTTGGTGTTAATGTTGAATCAACTACGATCCAACTTTTCTTGGTCTGCGCCCTCTTAGAGGTTCAGTTGCTGGCCGATCATTCACATTCGGTGTGTCATTCAAAACTGAACCAGTTGAATTAATGCTAACTCTCAGAAGGAGAACTACAATGTAATAATTCCAAGTTAATACATACTAATAAAACTAACCAAAATATAATGTGTTACTTTTGTCCCGCTGATTGTGCGATTCAACTAATCCACATACCTTTGTTGCATTAACGCCAAAGGACTAAAAGGTCTTTTATTTGGATAAGCTAGCGGTTCTGCATTAACGCCAAAGTACTGAGGTATACATACCTGAAAAACATAGAGATGAGAAAAACTGGTTAATTGTAGTAAGAAACCATTTGAATTACTCACGTTAACATATTCAGAAGATTATCCAGGCTAATCAGTTATCATACTAAATTATAAGAATGTGAAATCAATTAGATGCATGTACCAAGCCATGGTTTGGAAAATCAGGATCTGCGCTGCCATCAAGATCAATAGAAATCCTCACCCGCCAAATTGCAAATTTATTTACCTTTTTTAGCAACTCATCGTCATTACTACTTGGAGAAGGCATCATCACAAATATACAAGTTATTAGTATTGTTTTTGCAACAGAAAAAGGAACTGTTCTTAAATAAATCAACTCTGATAAGAACCTATAAGTTGTCCACAAAGAGATTCCATGTTCGGGTACCAAGCTTTCACAATAGTTTCCAAGTCACTACTACTTGGAGAAGGCACCATCACTTTCCTCCACTCTTCACCAAGAGATGTCAGCTAGCTACATATCACAAAGAATGATAAATGTTTACACATTCAAGTTCCTTAATTAGCCACTAAAGAAAAAAAGAGAAAAAAAGATGTTTGATAGTATTCTATAGACAAGTGATTACAGACCTCTTGTCACGCTGGATGCATCTAAAGTTTAGCTAGATAATTTAGAAAAATGCTGAAAGCCTTCATTAACGGTAATTGCCTGAAAGCACTAGAAACTACGTGAATGTGTATCCTTGAACAAATCATTTGCCTAAACATCGAGAATAAACCTGGCACATTTGACAAAGCACAGAATGCAAAAACTTAAAGATCACAACATAAAACTATATCAACTTTTTCATAACTAAATAACACAGAGAAAAAATATAATAAGAACCTGAGAAATCTCTTCGACACGTGGGCATGAACAATGTTTGATGTGTTCTCACCTCGAGTTATGCTGGACGATGCTCTATCATGGAAAATGGGTCTCTTAAAAAGCAAAAAAACATTTGGAAGCCTATAATTGTGATATATACCTCATCACTCCCTTGCATATAACCTCGGTCTTGCCTATTGGTGCAAATATTGAACATGGGGTCCCTGAATTGGTAGCCTATCATTGATCAGTTTCATAATCGAAGACGCAATATCATTTTGGAGGGTCATCAAACCCTCCGCAGTGACCATGTGGAAACGGCAATAGTAGTTGATGCAATTACCTTGTACTAGTGTTGTAGAATGGTTGTCATCATCTAACACCTCAAAAACCTTCACAAGACAAACAGATAAGTAAAAAAAACATAATGGAGGATAAGAGAGAGCAAATGAACTAAACAATACACGTACTTCATGTGCACTCATCTGTTTCTTATGAGGAGGCTCTGCTGGCAGTGCCAATGTGGAAGCGACATTTGTAGTTGGTGCATTACCTTTTAATTATACCGTGGTGCTGTAGAAAGGTTTTCATCATACAGACACCTCAGAAATCTACACAAGACAAACAAATAATTAAAAATAAACGTTGGATAAGATATGCGAAATGAACAAGAACAATACTACTTCAAGGTGCACCACATCTACAACAGGTTTCTTCTTCTGCGGAGGCTCCTGGCAAGTGCCATGTGGAAAGGGGTCATTGTATGTTGGTGCAGTAGAATTCCCATTCATAGAGCTTAGCACAATTAGAGGAACTGCAAATTGTTGTGGACCATTCTCTTCACGTCCCTGTGGTTTTCATATATTTTTTTTTCGAAATTTTTTTCTTTCGAACCATTTTTTTCGAAAAAAATAATTTCGAATTTTTTTATTGAAACTTCTTTTTTTTCGAAAATTTTTTATGTTTCGAATTTTTTTTGAAAATTTTTACACATTTTTTCGAAAATATTTATACACATTTTTATAAAAAAATTCGAATTTTTTTTTATAAACATAAAAATTTTTCAAAAAAAAGAAGTTTTGATAAAAAATTTCAAAAAAAAATGATCGAAATAATTTTTTTTCGAATATATATATATATATATATATATATATATATATATATATATGGGCGCGTTATATTGAGAACCAATTTTAAGCGCAGAACTTCACAGAACTCCTTTCAACCAATCAAAATTTAGCAAATATTAAGTATTTTCATTTAATTGAAAAGGGTATATTCGTCAATCACATTTTTTATGCCAATACTTAATGACTAATAAATGTTTTGACTTTTAATGATGAATGTTGACCATTGACTTTATTTATATATGGCAAATATTTTTTACTTTTTTCCTATTTTTAAATAAAAAACGTTTTTAAATCACTTATTTTCCGGAATTAAATTTTTTTTTTTTTACATTTTTTTATGTTTTCAATTAATAAAACGTTTTTAAGTTTTTTTTAATCAAAAACGTTTTTTATTAATTCTTAAAATTTAGAAATGAAAAAATAATACTTTTTTTCTTCTTTTGCATTTTTTAGTCCGTACACATGTTTTAAAACAATAAGAATTTACTATTATTAATAGTAAAACATAATTTAACTTTTAAAATTTTTTTTAATTAAAAACGTTTTTAAAATCATTTAATTTTTTAAATTATTTTTTTTATATTTGTCTTTTAACATACATGTTTTTAAAAAAATTGCGTATATGTTTTTTTTATATTTTAATTTTACATATGTTGCGTACAATTGTGTAGTCATCACTTGTTCTACTAAAAAATGTTAATTGCACGTATGTTTCTGATCTACATTCTTTAATCTTTTAAATTTATAACAAAAAACATAACCATGTACATGTAACCTCTAAATTTATAACAAACCAAAACATAAATAATATACACAAAATTTGATACAAAATGAATTACAATTCAAATATAATTGTATCTTGTTAAAAATATACACGTCATTCAAAAAGCATATGTGCACTCTTCCATGAACATACGTGCACGCTTCACTTTCTCATCAAATTTATTAGAACATACGAGTACCCTTTCAAAAACACATATGCACTCTTCAAAAAACATATGTGTACTTTTCCACGAACATACGTGCACGTTTCACTTTCTCATCAAATTTATTAGAACATACGAGTACCATTCCAAAAACACATATGCACTCTTTCAAGAACATATGTGTACTCTTAAACGAACATATGTGCGCGACTTCTAAAATGACAAGTATACTCGCCATCGTCAATGTGCTCTTGTGTATCATTCTTCTTTTGTCTTTACGTATTTATCATGACCAAGTTCTCTTTAAAAAGTATGTACTAGTTAAAGACACATGTGCATTCTTTATACTAGTTATGGTCCTCATCTTTATCAAAATACCTAAAATTACAAACAATAGTCATTTTTCTTAATTGTAAACAACTATGATACACATATGTACACTCTAAACACATATCTAACAATTCAAAACATGTATGTACAATTAAAAACATATATGCACACATTTCTATGCAAACATTAAAACATGTATGCACACCACCTTTTATTGATTTTAAATAAAGTAACAAACACATATCTAAATTCTAAACATGAACGTGATCAGTTTCACTTTTGCAAATCATAGGGAATGAGCGAGTATGCATCGCACAATAACGTTAAAAGATAATTTACAAAGAATAGCCATGACATAAAACTAATCACTAGTACTCAAACTATTTTTTCCCAAGATTTGAACTATCATCACACTACGAAAAACAATGGATAACGCTCATCAATATTCCAATCTTAACTTGTTAGGATTAAGAAAAAGACTCGGTCACCCCATGCTTTCTTATATTTAGCATAGCTCATAGTTTTTATTAGTAATCGTATGATTTATGGTGTGGGCCGGGTCTTTACCCACTGTAAGCCCACACCATAGCCCGTTTTATGGGGCATTTTTGTAAGAACTATTTAAACCCTCTCCACACATGGAGAGGGTGTTGGTGAAATCATTTGACACACACTTCTAAGTGTGCTTTTCCTCATTTTTCTCTCCATCCATCTCTCTCTCTCTAACTTTCTCTCTCTAAAGATGACTACTTCCATCTTTGAGCTACCTAGACCGATCGTCAATATAGGACGTGGAACCCTTCGGGTGGTGGGCGAAAAAATTTAAAAAAAGCTTTTTAGGCTACAAAATGCAATACAGACGATTAACTTCTACATATAAGAAACTAATTCAAAAGTTGTATCTTTCTCATATTATTTGGTGGTCCATACTTTTAAATTGGTTTATTGACAAAATATGTATTAGTAACAATTGTATTACTTGAAAAAAGGGTGATGACCAACATAGACCCACTTTTGATCGGTTTATTATTTGAAAAAAGGATGGATAAAATGGGAGGTGATTGAGGCGGTTAGGTTTTGTGTGGCTGAGAGAGATGAAGAGGAAAATAACTATTAAACCTCTTTAATCTAATGATGTGGAAAGCTTGACTTTTCTCCATAAATTATGGATATGCCATTGAAACAAACTGACGTGGTTTTGTTGTTTGTGTTGAACGATGTGGAATTTACCCGCGCGTTGCGGTGGGACAACTTTTTTGTTCGTATGGTCGCTCTCTAAATGTAGTTACACTTATTATTCCGTATTATTACCTGCTATGCAATGTTGTCTCTTAATCAGATGATGATATTCGAAAGACCAAAAGTTGTATTAATTGAAAAGGCTTGAATTTTCTAACACATTTAATAACAAAATAGGCCGGTCATACAATACTCAAATTAAGCATATAAGGTATAAGAGGCTCTTGTGTTCGAGGCTTTATCATTGACTGTGGTTCATCATCTCTAGCTTTCCTTTCTTTGATAAGTATTCTGTTACTCTTGTGTTTGTCAAGTGGCGCTTCGTCTTATTAAAGGTGGTATATCTACAAAGAAAATTTTAGTTGCAAGAAGCCCCAACTGCAACAATTTACATGTACATGAACGGTTAATTACTACAACCACATTCTCTTAATGTTTTAGGGGAACGTCTTTTTTAAAAGGGGTGCGGACTATCTTTCTCAAGAAGCCATACAGTGTTAACACATTCACAATTGGGCTACTAAAATGGTTGTTTTCGTATCTAAGTTAAGGAATTTTTTGTGACATTATTATTTAGTGGCTCTTAAAGGTGTTTGATCTGAACGACCCATTCGAACGGAGTTTGCAGATACAAATTACCCGTGTTGGCCCATTACCTTACCCATATATTTTTAGTCATCGCAAAAGAAAAAGGATCTAAATTAGTGTATATGGTTATCCATAACCAGCGTAAAACCTCAGAACATGTTTGGTCAATCGAAAACCATCCCCAAAAGTTGAAGAACATATAGAAAAAGATCGCAAATAATTTTATTCACAAAATCTAATATATATACTTACCTTTGTCAGCATTCAAGACAAAGTAAGGTATCCTCTGAACTATTTTCGCCTGCAGTAATCAGTTATTAATTTTAAAAGAATACACTACAATTTTGTGTCTGACACAGGTATTTGTTGCAAAAAAATGTAGGGGTTTTTGCAATGTGTTGCTAGTTTTTCATTAAAATCAAATACAATGTTAACCCTAGAAATCCTTATAAAATCCTGCATGTGGTAGGGGAATATTTTAACATTGACATAACACATAAGACTTTGGCCTTTTAAAGAGTCGGATTTAATTGCTGGTAGTCTCCTTCCCATTTGGCGTGAAGTGTTGGTGGCTGGTGGAATTAGCGATGTCCAGTGGCTTTTCCCGTCCTTATCGATTTCGAATATTTTACAGGTATCATGGTCCGGATGGAAATGCGAAGATGGGTAAGATCATTCATGGTGTTTTCCAAATATCTTTATGGGCGATATGGAAGTGGAGGAATAGGATCGTGAACGCTTCGGCCGATTCTTCCCCAAAGATAAAAAAGGAAGATATTTTCCCGGCTATTCATAAGGCCTGTCTGGACGGGGTATCGCTGCCGCCTTGTGTCTAACCGGATAACTGGATTTTTGGATTTCTAGCCTTACGGACTTATTTCTCTTAGGTTTGTTGTTGTATGGCTCTGTTGCAGGCGCCTTTTTTGTTTCTGTTGTTTGTATGTTTATACCCTTGGTTTTCTTGTTTGCTCTTCTTGAGGCCCTGTTGTTTTATATATTTCTCAGCATATTTTCTTAAAAAAAACACATAACGAATCAATGCTTCAACTCCCAAAAATCACTTCCACTCTCTACTATCTATTTTGTAACCTCATTTTATTTTTCTTTTTTAATACTGTTCTTTTTTCATATTATACTATTGTTCATAGTTAAAATGGGACCACGTTATAAACTCTTGGATAATATCAACACACAACCATAGATATTGCAGTTAGGCTGATTCAAGAAAGCTAATAATATAATTTAATTTAGTTTCTTTTTAAAAAAAATAGCAAAAAGCATGTAGCAGCAAATGCAATATACATGTTGGTATCTTGTGGTTATCCAATCTACACTTTAGGTGATCGTATCTAGTACAACTCAACCAAAAACATTTAATCCATTATTTGTTATTTTATGAAACTTTGATACTTTTTCGTATGTCTCTATCTGCGGTGTTAGCGGACATCGACCATTTATATAGTTTACGATTGTTCACATAAGTTAAGAAACATCCATGTACTACCCTTCAACATGATTCATGATATCTGAGTATAAACTTTAAGTGCTTGACCTTTGTATTGATAAATTGGTTGTGTTCGCCTGGTTGATCTCAAAATAAATCAAGCATGATTTCCATGAAAATAGGCAACGTACAAAATTATCAGGCTCTAAACTTTGGAATACCTTCGTTCTTAATCAAACGTACCGTCTTTATTGGTGTTGTAAACATCAGCAGATGTATGTCTTGTTGCAGCAATTGCAAGATGTTGTTGTAAGGTTCCTTTAGACACGTATGTTCATGTTACAATTGCTGCATTTGAGCACGTATCAGTAATGTGTGTAATTGAACAAAAGTAGAAGACTGAGAAAAGATTATGTACATGTCCAATGTTTGGAAATAATGGCGTGTATCGATGTTATTACCATGTGAAGCCCCACCTGGATCTAATCGTTTAGCTGAAGAAGCTCTCATGACAAAACATAAGCTCCATTCGCAGCAGCACAATGTACCGATACAATAACAACGTAAAAAGAATTTATATACATATGAATAGGCATGTATATCAGTTCACATTCTAACGCGCCTTTGGTCAATGAATGCCTTTGTTTGTTAGAAACACTTGTAGAACCTTCGGCGACGAATGACTGAGATCTTGATTGGGGCACCGGTTCTATGTATTGTTTGCACAGGGCGTTGCCTCGACATTGTGTTGAATGATTTTTAGTTAAAACATCTGTCTAAAAAATAGTATACTTAAATGGTCCGCTTGTTCAACAACTAGTTATTAGTTATTACGCTTAAATGCCAATGAATAAAACATGGATGTACTACAATAGGAGTTCCTTACACCCGACTGAACAATATGATGACTATTCCCACTGGTATACTTGGAACGGCACCTATGGTAAAAGTAATAAGATCCAAATATTACGCACATACACCATAATTATTGAGGACATCACATTTGGGAAATATAGTTATTCTTTTGTTTCATAGGCAAATATTATAAGTAACACTCGTATTGCATCATATATAGGACACCCCACATTATCGTTAAAAACAATGCTTTCCAAAAAATAATTACACATGTTTCTGTATTGGAAAAATACCGTGCGAATTTTATAAAAAAAAAAATACTCATCATTATTCAAACACAAATTCCGAACCCCTCTTAACAAAAGATTAAACTTCAATATACTCTCTACCTTGGTAATAATAGAACAAACTTAACCCATCGATTTCGGCCGGAATATAAACCTTCCCTAAAAAATAAGCCAAGGCTGATCCTAAATTAGACTCGTAATCAAATCCTTAATCTCAACAATAATTTTTTTAACCATGTTAGAAAACCATACCCACATATTGCAAACACTATTCCATCTACACTTTTCTACACCGGTAACAACAACCGAAACGGTAACCCGACAACCCAATACTTAATTCAGACCATCTAATGTGCACAAAACCTATAAAATCATAAAGAAGACGCTAAAAATTGTACCTTTAAACACACATAATACATCAAGGCACAAGTCACCTCAATACCTTTTGTTGCTATCAATCGACAAAAGTTAGTTCTGGAATCTGGAAGTGTAAGCAACCGATGCAACTTTTGCAAAGACGAACTTGCAATTCCATAGATGAATGAGCTGAATGGAGATGGTTCTGGAACATTGTATTTGTAAGCAACCGGATAGTATATTTTTTAATTGAAACGGGTTGTTTTATGCCCTGTCCATTGGGCTGGAAATCTAAAAGACGGAGACCCCGCGGTTTTAAAACGAGTTGTGCGGTCCTTGGCTTTTCGTATGTTGTATAATTGCAATAGTACCCTTTTTCTTTATAAATTGATACTTGTTTTCAATTTAATTTATTTAAACTGCCACATTTATTTTTTAATCATTTGATCAAAAACTTAAAAGCCATGAATAGTTTAAAATAGTTCTGGTAAAAGTTCTGCATCTAAAATAGGTTATCAATATAAACACTTCATATATATATATTAATTTCATATATGTATTATTTTATATTTATATATATATATATATATATATATATATTTATATATAGATATATTATATTATATATATTAATATATATATATTATATTGAGATCAAAATAAAAAGACTATTTTTCATGAGAAGGATAAGAAGGATTATACACCATTGATTTAAAATCAATGGATGAGATTAAGTATCATCTTAACTAACTATTAAGGGCATAAAAGTAATTTAAAATTCATCTTCTAAACTAACCTTTATTAAAAAAGGAATGGTTGGGATTTAAAGACTTCAGATATTTTTAGTTACTGATGTACAGGTATTTATTAGTGCTGTCAAGCAATAAACCTTAGTGCTGTGGTAATACATAATGTAAACTATGCTAAGATAGTTTGTACTTGTTGTATAAAAGTTACTACTGCTGTTACTACTTTTAGGATAATTAGTACTGTTAGTATATTTACTACTGCTAGTAGGAAAGTTAAGACTGCTCAGAGGATGAAGACTGAAAATATATAAGTGGTTAATGCTGCTAGTACAAAGTTAGTACTGCTAGTGTATGTTGTTCTGCATAAAGTTAACGTCTAAAGTAGTTAATGCTGCTTCGTGCTCAAGTTACTACTGGCTGAGTGACTTATACTGCTGGAAGGATTTTGCTGTTTGGCAGAGATGGGATATAGATTGATTGGAGAACAAGAATATCGTACGAGATAAGTATTAGTTATTTGTAAAGAAGATATAGTATAACTATTTGTTTAAGAGTTTACGTTTGTTTATAGAAAAGGATCATGAAGATAACTTTGGAAAAGTATTAAGCATTTGTAGGACTCATTGGTGTATAAAATGAAGGTCCTAGAGCTATGTTAGATACACATCCTTTGATATTCGTAGCTTCAAGGTTTGGTAAAACCCTAACACTATTAAAGTGTTTCGTTTTATATTGAGGCTTGAAAGTAGTTTGGTAATCTTATATTGTTATTGATTTTGTGTTTACTATTTTATTAGAATTCTTTTTAGTATTATTGACTAGATTCTTCATTGTCTTTTGATATATCAATCAAAGTTTCTAACATTAGTTGTCTTGGATTGTATCAATACACTAGCCTTTTTACAAGACTAAGCAAGATTCTATCCAAGTATGATCAACAAGTGGTATCGAGATTGTTGAGATAACTTTGAATAGAGAAACATCTTACACTTACCAGGATCTATTTGTTTGTGAAAACATGGAGGCAATATCTTCACAAATGGTTGCTGCTGCAAAACTTCCAGTACTTAATCCAGGAGAATTTAAGCTTTGGAAAATGAGGATAGAACAGTACTTCCTAATGACAGATTATGCTCTTTGGGAAGTAATAGTAAATGGAGACTCACCTCCGCTAAAGAGAACTGTTGATGGTGTTGAGCAAACATATCCTCCTACAACTGCAGAGGGAAAGAGGAGAAGTGTAGCAGGGGTGCGAGAGGAAGAAGAGTTAAAGCAAAAGCGTTTCTCTGTTGCGGCTCTTCCTATGGAATTGAACATCAACTAAGTTTAGTACTACAAATATGCATGACTCTGGATGGAAGCCATAAAATGAAGTAACAGTTTTAGAGGTAATAAGGTGTCAAAAAAAACTCAAAGACACTTATTAAAGCAACATTATGCGCTCTCGTTTTAATAGATCAAGCTCAGAGTAAGGATTTGATTCAAACCTATGATAGGCTTCAAAAGCTTATCAGTCAGCTAGAGATTCTGGGTGAAAATATTTCTCAAGAAGATATGATTCTGAAGTTTTTTAAGAGATCGTCCAATCAGAATGGAAGACGATACCTTGATATGAGGAAAAACCGATTTAGACACCTTAAGCATGGTATGACCTATACAACAATCTAAATATTTATGAAACTGGAAGTTAAAAGGTCATCAACGCTCTAACCAAAAATCTACAATATGGCTTTTGTGATTTTCCTTTTTATATTAACTATGGCATCTTCCATTCAAGCTTATGGTTCTAACTCTATCAATACTGATCGTATAAGTGATGCTGTGATCTATTCTTTCTTTGCAAACTAATCTAACAGTCTACAATTAAATGATGAGGACTTATAACAGATTGATGCTGATGACTTGGAAGAGCTGGATCTAAAGTGGCAGATGGCTATGTTGACCATAAGAGCCAGAAGATTCCTAAATAAGACTGGAAGGAAGATTAATGCCAATGGTTCTGAGACCATAGGGTTTAACAAATCAAAGGTGGAATACTATAACAGTTATAAAAAGGGTCATTTTACAAGGGAGTGCAGGGCTCCAAGGGAGAACAATAACATAGAACCTATAAGGAGGAATGTGACAGTGGAAAAAACAGAGACAAAAGCTTTGGTGACTCAAGATGGAGAGACATGGGTTATGATGTAGTGACCACTTTAAAGAAGGACCTAACAACTTTGCACTGATCGGCATATACATCTTCAGGTCTCTTCAAGTTCTTAAAGCTCGGATTCAGAGGTATCTACTTGTTCTAAAGCATTGTTTTTAAAATCTTATGAAGCTTCTCAAAGTACCATTATGATAATCTGACAATAGATTTTTTATATGTCTCAATTAAATTGTAGGTGCTTATAAAGCATGTCTAGAATCTGTAGAGGCTAGACTAGATGTGTATAAAAAGAATGAGGTTGTTTTTGAAGAGGACATAAAGATTTTAAAACTTGATATTAAGTTGAGAGATAATGCACTAACAAAGCTTAGAAAGAAATTTGAAAAAGCTAAAAAGGAAAGAGATGATTTAAAACTTACCTTAGAAAAGTTTGGAAATTCATCTATATAATCAAAGCAATTTGTTAGGATTCATGTAAGTGATAAGTTCAAGACTGTTTGTGGGGTTTGATAGTTAGGTGGTTGATATTCACGTGTTTAATAGTCTGGAAAATGATAGGTATAAAACAATGCGAACGGGTTATCTTGGCTGTTCCCGCCTCCCTATACTGGGAAACTTCATGCCCTCCCTAAAATTGTTTTGGTACTTGCTGTATGAGGAAGAATATGTTTTTAGTGAGTCATTAACTTTGTGAAATTATGACTAATGAGTCAAAAAACCAAGTTGTTGGTGAACCACTTATAGAAGACTAGATATATAACAACGAGGATGAGAATGTGACTGAGTTTTTAAGTCCTAAACAGAGAAAACATAGTTTTGCAAAAATAGAATTTGGTTTAATCGAAAAAGCATGTTAAAAATACCTAGGGATTATTTCAGTATGTTAAGAAGGTAGAGAACAATAAGCAAGCGAAATACCCTAGGAAAAACAGTCAAAGTCCTAGAGGTAACCAGAGAAACTAGAATAATTTGATGACTCAGAAATTAGGAAGTAATTTTAAGTTTAAAAATAAAGCTTGTTATGAATGTGGTAGTTTTAATCATTTGATCAAAGATTGTGATTTCTATGAAAAGATTTGGTTAGAGGAAAACTGTATGGAAACATTGCTAGAAGGGTGAATCACCAAAATTCTCAAAGATGACCACCCTCATCCCAAAAGGAAAATTTGTTTCAGAAGCCCAGTCTTATGAAATCTGGCATTTTAAAACAGAATACTGCTGGGCAAACTTTTTGAAAGAAGCAGTATCAGTTAATTACTGTCAGGAACCAATTAATACTGCCTACCCTAAGACCAGCAGTGAATAGTGCTAAGGACAGCATCATATGTTTTTTAATAAGCACATTCACATTGTTAGAAGGCCCTTTAATAATTCGATAACAAATAAAATCAATAATTTAAAAGAAAAACTTATTACTGTTAAGGGAAATGTTATACTGTTTGGGACCTAGTAGTAGTTAATAAGTAATATTAAGGGGAAAGTGATGAGGCTAATGCTATTAAGGCCTCATCATGTTGGGTTTGGAGACCAAAGCAAAAAGTTTTAGACCATGTCTCCAGACATAATGGTGCATTAATGAACTTTAAAAGATTTGACTATGTTGATGCACAAGGCAGATCTAAGTCTGTAATGGCTTGGGTCCCCAAAAGAGCCTGATTCTCTTACTTTTTTGTGCAGGGCAATCCACAGCTAGAATTGCAGGAAAAATGAGTAATTGACAGTGGATGCTCTAGGCATATGACTGAAAACAAGTCCTACCTCTTAGATTATGAAGAAATTGATGGTGGATTTGTTGCCTTTGGAGGAGATCCCAAAGGAGGTAGAATCACTGGTAAAGGTAAAATCAGTACAGGTAAATTGGATTTTGAAGATGTGTACTTTGTCAAGGAGCTTAAGTTTAACCTTTTCAGTGTCTCACAAATGTGTGACAAGAAAAAATAGTGTTCTTTTTATAGACACTGAATGTGTTGTTTTGTCTCCTGACTTTAAGCTACTTAATGAAAATCATGTCTTGCTTAGAGTTCCTAGAAAAGATAACATGTATAGTGTTGATTTAAAGAATATTGTCCCTTCAGGAGGTCTAACTTGTCTCTTTGCAAAGGCCACATTAGATGAATCTAATCTTTGGCATAGGAGGCTTGGGCATATAAATTTCAAAACTATGAACAAACTAGTGAGAGAAAACCTTGTAAGAGGTTTATCTTCAAAGATTTTTGAAAATAATCATACATGTATTGCTTGTCAAAAAGGAAAGCAACATAAAACCTCTTGTAAGACCAAGATTGTAAGCTCAATCAGCCAACCTTTACAAATGTTGCATATGGATTTGTTTGGGCCAACATTTGTAAAGAGTCTAATGAAAAAGATGTACTGCCTAGTTGTCACAGATGACTATAGTAGGTTTAGTTGGGTTTTCTTCTTAGCCACTAAGGATGAAACTAGT
>BQNB010073893.1:0-24153 GCA_026074375.1 Tanacetum coccineum
TTAACAAGAAGACATAACAGGATAACTTTTTACTTTACGTTATAAGTCTTTTCACAAGTAAAAGACTTAATGTACATGTCTTAACAAGAAGACACAACAATTATTAAACTAGAGTAAATTAATAGTAAGCTCAAGTTAATTTCAAACTCCATGTTTATGATTTCCAAGAAAACATATCATGTAGCTTATCTTTTTGTCTTGACACATTCTCTTAATAAGGCTACATACATTAATTGTGTAGGAGTCCTAGTAGAGTAGTAGTTTTTTTACTTTGCAGTCAAGAAACCATTAGTCATATTGTTCTAAGTAGTTCCTTGCACATAACAAAATTTTCTCCCACTTGTTCAGGGTATAACTTCTTTGCATAAAACAACACCACACTAGTTAGTTTGTTTGTATTGACAATATGACAGTGTCAAGCTCATAGCTAGTATATATATAGAACTCCATTTATTAATAAGGAATCGTGCATAACTATCAAAGATAACATTAAAACGGAAGCGACCTCTCAAAGGCAACAAGTTATCTAGGATAATACAAGGTGATTCTTTACTAAATGAAGATGTTTATGTGACACCCCGCAAATTTTCGATCAATATTTTAGCCATATCCGTTTGATAATTTAAAATTTTAATGTTTTGTTTAATTTTTACGGGTAACCGGGAAGTTGTTCCGTTATTTACTGAGAATCATTGCCGGAAGTGATCCGTGCATCCAATCATCGTAGTCTTTCGTCAATAGACGCGTTTTTACGTTTTTAATTGATATTTAAAATTTCAGAAATTTTCGTGAAGTCGTTATTCACTTTTGTTATTTGCGTGTTCCGGATATAGTTAATAACTTATACTTGTGCATGGAACCCTTGAAATTAAATCAAATAGAGCACTATGTTTCCTAGAATGTTGGAGACCAAATTGGTCCCCCCTAGCCTTGTTTGTAACCGGACACACACACATAAACACATGGGATACCATTTTGAATTTTGAAAAGCATGGAGACAATATTTACCCTACCATTTGGCTAGTACTAGTCCTTCCTTGATTCTTATTGGAAGATCAATTTAGTCCCCCCTTGTTCCTTGTCTCCACACCGAATACACACACATACATGCTTATATTGTATGATTTTGATTCTTAGCCTACAAGTTAAGCTTGTTTTATATATCATTCATTAATTTCTCATTTACTTCTCACACTAGAAAAAAATAAACACACACAATCTCTTTGCCTCTTCCTCTTGTTCGAACCACCCCAAACACCCACATAAACTTATAATTTTCCAACCTTGATCAAAAACCTTTAAAGATATTGTGTTCGTGGTTAATACTTATTGTGTTCGGGTTAATTATAAACAACGTTTAGGTTGTTTTAGTCTCTAATCATCCACTAATCCCTCACGTCATGTAAGTCATCAAATTTTTATAAAACTTGTACTTTTATGATCATCTTTATGCATATATACTAGTTGTACAAACGGATTATCAAAGTTTACATTTTTTTTTAAATACCCGTTTAAACCTTAAAAAGTTGTATATTGGTTGGAAATGAGTAAAGTTAAAATAATCAAGGGAAATTCTTTGGTTTTGTTGATCGTAGTTATATTCGATAATTGAAAATTGATAACTATGGCTTATTTGTTTCGGCTTTATTTAAATAAGCTTTTTGGGAAGCTTATTTGATCTTATTTGAGGTTATTGGGTCATGATTGGTCCGACCCAATAAGGGTATCCACAAAAGAAATTGTTGTTCGAATTTTTGACTTGGCTTATATTTTTTCGGCTATATTTTCTTGCTTATTTTGAAAGGACAAAAACATTAGGCTTATTTGGCTTAAAGATAAGCATAAATAAGGGCTTTATTGGGCTTATAAAGCTACATCCATACAGGAAAGCCACGAACCACGAGATTAACCAATAAGCTTTGGGTTCGGCTTATATTATTTTGGCTTATCAAGAGCTTATGATAGCTTATTGATGGACCAAGAACTTATTTGATACCTTTTTGCATTTTGGACTAGTTATAAAGGATTTTGATTGATCGAATTTGTGAAATGTAAATTGAAAATGAGTTTTGATTAAAGTCTACGACTTTGAAAAACGTGCAAACACGAACGAGTCATGCCGAAATCTTATAAAAATTATATACTTAGGATAAATTATGAAAATATATTTTTATAAACTTTTCCAAATAACATATTATTTATAAATGATAAATAATATATATATTTCACCGTATAAATAAATCAAAATACTTATTTACGTTTTCTACTTACGTATTTAATTTAAAAACCGACGGTTAAGCGTGCTCGTGTGAGGGAAGCACTGGCATGGGTGACTAGTGGGAATATAGATTCAATTAAAGATATAATAAAACCATTATTATTCAAATGGTTTTTTATATCAATATTGGGTTTATTGGGTAATTAAAAAGGAGGCCGGAAAATAAATTATATATATATATATATATATATATATATATATATATATATATATATATATATATATATATATATATTATACCTAAATATAAATATATAGTTTTATGTATTTAATATTACTGTATACCAACAACCACATTACAATCACTAACGTTTTATTAACAAAGTATTCTTAAGTAAACTTTGATGAATCATCCGTATTTTTCCATCATTCCAATTCTAAGCCGAAACCCATATTCTCTTAGGTCGCATCCGTGTACAGTCGTTCGTTTCTGTGTGATCATATTTCTAGACGTTTACTCTTTCATTTCATCGACTCGAGGTGTAACGGACCCCGACCCAAAAGGCGTTGAAGTATCTACAAATTTGGTTGTGACATCAAAAGGCATCATTTAATCATAACAACAAGCATAAACAGCGAAAAGTCTTTAAATAAAATAAACCAAAAGGGAAAAATAAGTAAACATACTCTAAGGCTAACATAAGTTCTTAAAAGGACAGGACATATCCAACGAAATACCGAACAAATAACGAATGTCTTCAAAAAAGTAACAAAAATCATATATCTAAAAACCTAAGTCTCTAGGGTAAGTTCACATCAGCCTCATATTTCCTGAAGCAACCCCAGCTCCTAGCTTAGATTACTGCTCGCAGGAAAAGAAAGTGCGGCTGTGCTTACAAAGCCCAATGAACAGATTATATTAATCGAACGCAAAAAAAGATTAACGGATAATCAAAGGATTACGATTACAAGGGTGCAAAGGATTATCACCACGACATGGATCAAAACGGAATACAAAAATTAAGTAAGGAACAAATCAGAAGTCAATTCATTGTGTAAGGCTTTTAATAGAATCAGGGAATCAAAATCAAGGTTCATTTACCAAGTCCCCAACCAAAATCTATTCATTAGTAACCATGGAGTCATGAGTCCCAAAATTTGTGAATGACGTGGAATGCCACCCAAAAACATCAGATCACCAAATATACATTATTAATTTCATTAATGTCATAAATTTCCATCGAATACATAACCAAAATCTATGATGCTATTCCATACGCCCCTTAAACAAATAATTATTTTTAATACATTCGCATGATAAAAATATTTCAAAATGGGGGGACGGGGGACTGGTTATGAGAATAACTTCACTCACATATGAGTCATGCAACGGTTGCATCCAATGAACACCGGGGGGGGGACCATGTTACCTTCTGGCTAGGAATAACAAATTAGTGGCTTGGTTCTCAAAACTGAATGGGTTCAAAAGCAAAGGTCATATCCAAAAAGTTCATTTCATAGGGTCATAGCAAAAGGTTCAATGTCAAAGGTCAATTATCAAAGGTAGCATAGCTGGGTTCAAAACAGATACTTAATAACAGAATCATAGAAAGAGAATCAAGATAAAAAGGAGCTCTGAGCAAATGCTAGCAATTCACATAAGTAAATCAAAAGATAGAGAGGGAACATGTCATGAGAAACCTTAACGATAAGGTCAGGAATATCTGTCCCTTATCGAAGCAAAGCAACAATCAAAGGAAAAACACAGGAAATCAAAATACACTCCTCTTGATCCGAAACTATAGATAAATGATGAATTCGAATACAAACCATTCCATTTAAGTTATACCTTTTATTTTTTGTAACTTTCCCATTTTTAGTAACTTTTCCATTTTTTAGTATCTTTCCATTTTTAGTTATCATTCATTCATTTGAGGATTTCTATTAAGTTATTTGATTAGTTTAGAGGACTTAACATGTCAACCTTTACAAGTTTAGGGTTAATATGACAACTTTCCTTATTTTAGGGTTTAATATGCAAAATCAACAATTTTCAAGGTTATAAGTGTAAATATCAAAGTTTCACATTTTATTCAGATTATACCTTCCATTTTCTGTATTTTACAAATCAAACCCTCTAAATTTATACCAATTTACATATTTAGCCTTTTTGTTTAATAATTATTAAAACATTATCTTTAATGTATCCATAAATTCAAAAACAAGTCCTTATAGATTCATATATGACATTTTCATTATTTTATTCATTTAAATACTGACCAAACCTTCACCTTTCAGAATTACATTTCAGTCCCTCTATTTTTAATTAAATTAATTTCAAATCTTATTATATGTAATTAACTTTTAAAATTTCCAATATAATCTCAATATGGACTTTTATACCCCCCCAACTTATTTATAATAGAATCTAATAAATTATAATAAACATGTATTAAAAACAGACCCTATAGTTTCATAAATTACAAAATAAGTCCTTATACTTTTAAATCACAATCGGCAACAAATTATATCACTTAAAAAAAAAAAAAAAAAAAAAAAAACCTCTATTAAATTTTTCCCAATCACAACCACCATTAATACCCACATCATTAGCAATTTATTGCACTTAAAAAATTATTCAAAAACCTACCCTAATTTTATTTCTTTATTTTTTCCTTTTTATTCTCGAAATCAGGAAAAATAAAGATAAATCCCAAATAATTATTCAAAATCCTTCCTGAATTTTTTCCAAACAATTTTATCTGAGTCATTTTATGATATAAAAAACTTAGGACAAAAATATAAAATCAATTTATAAATATTAATAAATGCCGATTTTTCATTAATTAATACAAATTAGGGTTTCGAAATGATTTTTAATTATTTCGACCCCAAAATAACACTGCCATGATTATTTTTCTTATGCATAGTACGAATCAATATGATGAAAAATGAGATACAAAAATATTGATGATTCCTTGGTTGATTTTTATGAAATTTATAGCTATTCGGTATGTGTTATTTGAACCAAAATAGTTACCCGATTGAACCAAGCATCTACAATCTTTCCAATATTTTCCCCCACGGATCTTGATCTCCAAAAACACCTTAGAAAATTCGTTCTTGCCCTTGGAAAAATTTCTTATGCCCAACTTTTAGGTTTTTAGGGTTTTTCGGTATATTATTGTTTTTAGGTTTATCAAAATTGAAAAATGCATAAAGAAAATTTTTAATAGGGATTCTTGGACCGGAGTATAATGTGGCTTTTAAAAGATGGACTATTCAGATTTAACCAAATTGCATAATTTATTTTGTATTTATTCCTAATTTTATTTATTTAATTCTTGTAGTATAAATACATAATATTAATATTTTCAGGCTAATATGCATAATCTACATAAATTTATTATTTATTTTTTTTTGATTAATTATGAGGTAGTTTAATATTACAAAAAATTTCATAATTGTTTCATATGTTGCATTTTTAGAAATTTCTAACATTTTAATGAAGTTTATTTAAGCTTTTATTGGATTTTATTGCAGGTTAGGTATTTTGGTTTTAATTTTCAACTTGTTGAGATTTTTAGGTTTTACAACTTCTTCTCCTCTAAAAAGAAATCTTTCGTCCTCGAAAAATTGAATTGAACTGGAATGAAAAACGAAAATTGAGCAACGAACCGTAACATACCGAACTAGACTAAAGTAATCGAGGATTAACTAGCTCGCATTAGACTCTTCGGTCTCCAGGTTTAGCCTCACGATCTGGGTGATTTCTCAAAGAATCTTCACAAAAGGAATAACCTTTGTTTTTTCCTCTGACTCTCTCTTGCGATTACATGAATGGATTTTTTTCAGTCATCCCTTAAACCATATTTTCCAAATAAAAATATATCTATTCTTTTTTTACATTCGGTTTCTCGGACCAAAAAAGGACATAGCAGGCTTGAATCTGATCAAAAGGCTTAAGTTGACGTACAGGAATTGGATGATAATGTATCCCCTCAAAAGAGATACATGAAAGACAGCGTGAACGTGCGATAACTGCGGAGGAAAGCGCCAGACGATCGAAACTCTCCAATTTACGTTCCAAAAATCTCAAACGGACCAAATGAGTCGGGACTGAGCTTGCCTGATCCCAAAACGTTTTTTAACTCCTCTGAATGGGCCGATAAACCTTCAGTAAATACACGATCTCAAACTTGAAACTCAAAGTCCACGTCGATGGTTTTCAGCATAACTCTTTGTCGACGATCTAGCCTCTTTCAATTTCTCCTTAGGCACAGCCACTCTTCTCATTAGTTATTCTCGATTGAGCTCCGGGACCTTCAATCAAACGCTCACTACTTCATCCCAGCAAATATGTGATCGACATTTTCTTACAATACAAAAGCTCGAAAAGGTGCTGCACTTGATGTAGCATGCCAACTATTATTTGTAGGCAAACTCCTACCAAGTCAACAAATCTTCATCCCAACTTACCTGCTCTTTCCAAAGCAAAGCCTTCAGCATATCTGCAATGGTCCTGATATGTCCTCTCTGACTGACCATCGGTTTGAGGATTGAAATGCGGTCTGTGGTTTGTTAACTGAACTTAATTAAGGGGCCGAGTTCCCAAGCTTTCTGTATTCCTTTCAAAACGAGGACGTTAACAACTACGGAATCTCTGTCGGACAAATAGAAGTCGGTGTACCATGCAGTCTTAACGATTTCCTGTCGAAAAATATCTCCGCCAACTATACTAATACCATAGTTTCTTCTGATGGGTACGGAAGGAGTCAGAATTTGGGATAGCCTATGCAACAACCACCAATTCGCATCATTATCTTTTTCTGAGTAGAAGGCAAAACAAGTAACGAAATCCATGAATTTCTCATTACCTTTTTCCACATAGATTCTCCAACGGGCTGTAACAAACCAACTAGCCCTATGATGTTAATTTTTTTGACCTGCTGACAAGTTCATACATTTGGATTTACAACAGTAGCCACATTTTGCTTCTTGAGTTCCACCAAAAAGTTACTATTTCAAATCTCTGTACATCTTTGGTTCGAACCTGGATGAATAGTAAAAATGGAGAAACTAGTGCTTCGTCAAACCTTCTCGCGAAGTGCCTGATATTAGGGGGAAAAAACTCATTGCCTATTCTATCAAAACACACAACACCGTCAATCCATCAACACTTGAAATCAGTATGTTTACCGTCTTCAACATTCTGCACAATAGCCCACAAAAAAATCACCGTCAGTCCCTTTGAGCTTCTCATTTGATTCTATAGCATTGAGGTTAGAACTCTTATCCTCTTACTCGCCCAATAGCCACCAGACCTCGTACACATAATCAACTTTCCAAACGCTCTAAATCATGAAGGGATTATGGAAGCAAAACCAAGCTATCATCCCAGATTTTGACCTAAGTGCGTCGGCAACAACATTAGCCTTGCCCGGATGGTGGATGGTACTGGATGTTAGTGTCATAATCTTTCAGAGGGTTCACAGCCATCTCTTGCTCTCATGTTAAGTTACTCGCGAGAGTTTAAATAAATATATTGAGCCTCTTATGATTCTGTAAATATATCACAAGCTTCACCATACTGATAGTGTTTCTCCAGATTCTTAAATGCATAAAACCCACGGCAGTAACTCAAGATACATGGGTTGGATAATTTACTTCATAAGGCTTTCAGCTTGTCTTGGAAGCGTAGGCGATCACCTTCCATGTTGCCATCAAAACACAAACCCAACCTTTCTTCGATGCATCCCTGTTATATCTGAAAACCACCGGAACTGATGAAGAGTCAATCGGAGCAGGATTACCAAACTACTCCAGTTTCAATTCCTCAAAATCTATCCTCACGCTCATTCGTCCACACAAACTTCTCAACCCTTTCTCATCAGCTGGGTAAGAGGTTAAAGCATAATCGGGAGAAGAAACCCTAACCAAAAACCGTCGGTTATTAGCAGCCAAGCCCCAGAAAAAACTTTCTTCACCTCCGTCACCGTAGTAGGTTATCCGGCTTTTGGGTGATAGCTTCAACCTTTGATGGACCATTAATTGATGCCGTCGTGCAGATACCAATATGACTAGGGTAAAGCGACTTGCTGTAACCAAAAAACTCGCATTCGAAAAACTTCGCCTACCAACTTCTTCTGTTAAGAATCTCCAAACACAATCCGTAGTTGTCGCTCATGTTCTCTTCATTCGACTTGGAGTTAAACGAGGATGTCATCGATGAAAAACAATTTAACGAACCTTATATCAAGGTACTCGTGGAAAAATATTTACGGGTCATCAAAATCCATAAACATGGTAGGAGGCATTAGTCATACCGAAAAGGGCATAACAAGATGTCGTGCTTATTTTGAGTTAGTGGCCATAACGCGTACGAAAAGCAGTCTTAGAAATATCCTGCTCTCTCACACGAAGCTGGTGATAACCAGATCGCAGATCAATCTTAGAAAAATATTTGGCCCCTTGCAGTTGGTCAAACAAATCGTCGATTCGCGGAAGAAGTTATCGATTTAGCGACAATCGTAATTTACGATTGAGTTCGGGTAATCAATACCACAAGGGCGCATGCTTTCTCATCTTCTTATCTAATCAAATAAGACCGGTACACACCCCCCCCCACCCAGGCGAAACACTGGGTCTAATAAAGCCATTCTCCAACATCTCCTGTAACTGCTCCTTTAAATTCTTCAATTCAACAGGTGCCATACGATACGAAGGCCTTTGAGATAGGTTCAGCACCGGGAATTAACTCAATGCCAAATTCAATCTCTCTAGCCGGAGGAAGTCCAGGAAGTTCATCGGGAAAAACATCAGCGAATTCACGAACAACAGAAAGATTTTCAATATTAGGACTCTCCAAAGATGTGTCCATAACAGAAGCCAGAAAAAAACATTGGCACCATGAGAAATCAAGTACGTGCCTCATAGCAGAGATGATGCTTAACGGACTTAAGCGGTGTGGAAACCATGATAAACCATTCAGGTTGGGCGAACGTTACCAAAGAAGATCACAGTCTAGCATATCAGTCAATGGTTGCTCGATGCAGAAGCCAAACCTAATCCATGCCAAGAATCACTCAAAAGCGAGCCATATGGATAGGAAGGTAGATTCGCCAGGACGAAACCGATCATCAAAAGTATTAGGCCAGGTCAAACATCTGAACGATCGAGGGGGGAGAAAAACGATTAGCAAACGAAAACAAGATAGGTTACGGAAGAGAGTTTAGCAGGAAAAGGAACTAATGTCTACCCAATCTACATGGGATCATAGCTAAGGCTCTAAGGTCATAAGGGACATCGTTCATTGATTTAAAACCTGGCCGCTTTGATAACATAATTGAAAGTCCCGACCATAAGGTTAGAAAGTATTACAAATATGGTGTGACATCAAAAGGGCATACATAATCATAACACAAACTTAAAAACAGCGGAAGTCTTAAATAATAACCAAAGGAATATTAAGTCAACATGACTTTAGGGTACTTAAGTTCTAAGAGGACAGAACCATATTTCCAAACGAACATAACCCGAAACTTAACGAATGTCTCAAAAAGTTAACAAATCATATATCATAACTAAGATCTCTAGGTTTAAAGTCCACACTCAGCACTCATATCCCGAAAGCAACCCCAGCTCCTAGCTTAGAGGGGGGGGGGGGGGGGGGGAGGGGGGAGGGGGGGGGGGGGGGGGGGGGGGGGTACCTGCCGCAGGAAAAGAAAGTGAGGGCTGAGCTTACAATGCCCAATGAACAGATATAATATAATCGTTTCTCTTTTCTTTTTTTCTTTTTTTTTTCCTAAAACGCAAAGGATATCGGATAATCAAAGGATTCCGATACCAAGGTGCCTGGCATAAGGTATATCACCGAATGATCAAAGGAATACAATATAAAGGTAGACAATTCAGAAGTCAATATCATAGTGTAAGGTAAGATGAATCAGGATTCAAAATTCAAGGTTCAATTACCAAGCCCAAAAATGTTCATATCATAGTAACCATGGAGTCATAGCTCCCAAAATATTTTAGTGAAGACGTGGAATTGCACCCCAAACATCCAGTCACTCCAATTATTACATATAATCTTTAATGTCATTTAATCAATCGAATACAAAAAACAAAATTTTCTAGGGATGCATCCATATTAGCCCCTGTTTAACAAATAATTAATTCTTCATTTAATTCGCATATTAATATTCAAATGGGGGACGGTTATGAGAAATTCACTTCACTTCACACATGAGTCTATGCAAAAGGTGCTCAATGACACGGCCATGTTACCTTCATGGCTAGGAAAAACAAATAGTGGCTTCGGTTCTCAAACTGAAGGGTTCAATGCAAAGTCATTTCAAGGGTTCCTTGCAAAGGTTTCAATGTCAAAGGTTCAAATATCAAAGGTAGCATAGCAGGGTTCAAACAGAACATTTAATACAAGATCATAGAAGAGGTGGGGGGGGGGGGGGGGGGGGTGCCCCCCCCCCCCCCCGTGAAAAAGATAAAAGGCTTTAGAGCAAAAGTAGCAAATTAAATCACATAAGAAATAAAGATAGAGAGGAAAATTATTGTCATGAGAAACCTTAACGATAAGGTCAGTATATCTTGTACCTTATTTCGAAAGGCAAGCAACAAATCAAAGGAAAACACACAGGGAAATCAAAAAATCCCTCCATCTGACCGAACCATAAAGAAAATGATGAATTTGAAATTACAAACCATTCATTATAGTTATTACTTTCATTTTTAGTAACTTTCCATTTTTTAGTAACTTTCCAGTTTTTGTAACTTTCTATTTTTAGTTAATTTCCATTTAGTAACTTTCCATTTTTAGTAAAATCATTCATCATTGAGATTCTATTAAGTATTTTGAATAGTTTAGGACTTAACATGTTCATCACTTACAAAGTATTAGGGTTTTAAATATGAAAAAACTTTCCATATTTTAGGGTTTAATTTGCAAAATCAACAATTTTCAAGGTTATAAAGTGTAGAGATCAAGTTTCACATTTTATTCAGATTTATACCCTTACATTTTTACTGTATTTCAAATCAATCCCTCTAATTATACAATTTACATATTTAGCCCTTTTTGTTTTATTAATTATTTAAAACAATACTTTAATTATCCATATTTCAAAATAAGTCCCTTATAGGATTCAAACTTTGAACAATTTCCATATTTTATACATTAAAATACTGACCAACCTTCCACCTTCTCAGAATTTACATATTTCAGTCCCTCTATTTAATCTTAATTTAATTTCTAATTACTTGTTATATGTTAATTAACCATTTAAATCCAAAATAATTCTCAATATGTCCATTTTTTATTTACCCCCCAACTTATTTTATATAGAATATTAATAAATATATATAACATGAGTATAAAACAGACCCCATAGTTTCCAAATAATTTACAAAATTTAAGTCCTTATACTTTTTAAATCACAATCGGGCTTAACAAATAAATCACTAAAACCTAATTAAATTTTTCCAAATTACATACCACCCTTTATTATCCCAATCATTAGCATTTTTGCACCTGTAAAAAATTTTCAAAACCCTAACCCTAATTTTATATTCTTTCCTTTTTCTTTTTTTCGAAATCTGAAATAGGAATAAATCCCCAAAATTAATTTTCAAATCCTTCCTAAATTTTTTTTCCAACCAATTTAATCTGAGTTCATATTATGATATAAAAAACCTTAGAAAAATTTATAAATTCAATTTTAAAAATATTACAAATGCCGATTACATAATTAATCCAAAATTAGGGTTTCGAACATGATTTAATTATTTCGACCAAAATAACATGCATGATAATTTTTCTTAAGCATAGAATTGAATTAATTTATGATTGAATGAAAAAATGAGATACATAAATACCTTTTGTTGATTCTTGGTGATTATTATGAAAATTTTATGCCTTATTCGGTTGTGTTATTCGAACCAAAATAATTACCCCGATTGAACCAAGCACTCTACAATCTTTCCAATATTTTTCCCACGATCCTTGATCTCCAAAACACCTTATAAAATTCGTGCTTGCCCTTGGAAAATTCTTATGCCACCACTTTTAGTTTTTAGGGTTTTCGGTATTATTGTTTTTAGGTTTATCAAAATGAAAATTTGAAAATGCATAAACAGAAAATTTATATAGGGATTTTGCGAGTATAATGGGGCTTTTTAAAAATGGACTAATTCAGATTTTTAAAAACTTGATATTAATATTTTTGTATTTATCTATTTATTTCCATTGAAATTTGTAAGGTATAAAATACATAAATATTAATATTTTCGCTAATATGCATATAATTAAAATAATTATTATTTTTTTTTTGTATAATATAAGGTATTTTAATCTTACAAAATTAAGTAAACTTTGATGCATCATCCGCATTCTTCCATCATACCGATTCTAAGTCGAAATCTATATTCTCTTAGGTTGCATTCGTGTACCGTCGTTCGTTTCCGCATGATCATATTTCTAGACTTTTACTCTTTCATTTCACCAACTCGAGGTGAGTTCATAGCCCCACCTTTACTGGTTTTGATTAGATGTTTTATAACTTCGGGAGACAAAACATTGCTTGTTTTTAAAATTGGACACATGTACTATACGTGAGATTTCCTTGTTTACGTGTTGCCTAAGTAGCGTTTAGACCACTATTGCCTGAATTATCATGAACCATTAATTACCTTTAACCGACTGGCTGGTTAAGTAAGGGCGAATGAATAAATAGATCTATTGGGACTAATTATCCCTATCCGGGTAAGAAGCACTTACTAGTCTGAGTTTGCCAAAGTCTAACGGATATATTTCATGTCGAAACTGGTTAGGTGGTCTTTGGTCGGACATCGGTAAGGGAAAGCAATTATTTGGCATGTTATATGCTACTTTCCACTATTAGCTTCGGTGTCATGAGCTTAGCGCAACGTAAATACCTTTTTATGTGAAGTTGTATATGTTATAACTGTCGCATACGTTTTGATAAACTTGTGGTCCACTCTAATTACGTTTGAGCTAAACCTATGAATCCACCAACTTTATGTTGACGTTTTAAGCATGTTTTTCAGGTGCTTAGCTTTGGACTTCTCTGATGTGCTATGTGGAGTCTACGTGTAATATGATATCATCTTTCAAGACTTTATTATCATTCATACTCGTTGTCTTCTGAAAAATTAATTATGCATTCACAACTTTTTAAATCTCATTTCAAATCTTGTAAGACTTATCCATTTTTAATGAATACAACGAGTTATGATTTTCAAAATGTCCATTAGTGGTCGTTCTTTGTACTTTGTGTGATGAATATTATGACGTCACGCCCCCAGACACGTATTCCGTCCAGGCCCCGTTTGGGGGTGTGACATATATTACTCGACCAATAGGATCATAAATAATGTTCTATCTTTGCCTTTAAATTATGAGCTTAGTTGGACCGGCAGGTGACCCGTATGTTTCAACAAGTACGTTCTTAATTAATTGGTAAAGACTTGAACAGTAAACTACCAGTATATAAAATACCGTCAAACAGTAAGTGGGTAAAGTCCCGATGTGCTAGGGTTTAACAAGATCACCATTGCCTTAATCCCTAGATAGATTATAATTAAACTAAAAGGATGCTTTATGCGGACACGTTAATTATGACAGGATTCAACGTGTGTAGGTCTTAGGATGATGTCCCGCCTAAGTCAATCATTGCACTAAACAAACAAACTAAAATTTAATCGGATTTAATATGGCTAATACAGTTTTCTATCATTTGGCTTGTACCGCTCTTTTATCTTCTGATTATTTTCTTACATGCTTATTGTGTTTTGAATTGATTATTATCACCATAAAACCCGTGCCAGTCTCTCAGGCTGAAAACTCCCCATTATCATTAGAACTAGGTTTAACATAGGTTTAACAAGTAATTAGAATTAACTAGATTAAATAAAATACTAATAGAATATAAGGTTAACAACCTCGCTCATAGTGTTCGACACCCTACTTACCATGAAACTCTACCCGTTAAAGTGTTGTTTTAGGATAAGTCGAGTAAATATAAATTTAAAACTTAGTAATCAATAAATTGACCCTACATGAAAGCACATCAGTCATTGATGTTATGATACTTATGTTAGGGTCATTAAAATATGGTAGAACTTATATTAGTTGATTCGGAGTCATGATTAAAAAGTTGGTGCTTTAAAATGGCTTAAACTCTTGAATTTTTGATCTTTTAACACATTTTTAAATACATGCAAAAAAAGATTTATATTAAGTTGCTACTAAGATTATATGGTATTTAAACACTTATTATTGAGCCATACATAAAATCTAATGGTTGGTTTATAAAGTTGGTGGTTTGATCTAAAAGTTTACTTAAAAAAGTCACATAAAATCATAGATTTTTATTGATTTTGGTACCTTTAAAATGCGAGCAAGATTAAGTGGACTATAAGTTGATTTCTACTGAGATTTTTGATCAAAAAGGGTGTTTAGGTTCATATAAAATGAGTACAAGTGTTTCTTGGGTCGTTTTTGGATACTATGACTAAATGGTTGCATGTAAAATTTGTTAGGAAACCTAAAAAGCTTGCCGATTGAAAATATAGGTCAACTTAAAAGGGTGATATCTTGGTAAAAAAATTAGTGTTTTAACATGGTTCTTGACTCTAAATTGTAGTACTCTAAGTCTACTTTCTAAAAATGTAAGTTTTGTAAAGAGATCTTATAATTTAGTTACTTATTTTGTCAAAATAAAACTAAAGGTTAAATCTGCCGATTTTCTAAAATTGATCAAGTGAGATGCTGAGAGTGTAAATCACTCATACATGCATTTAAAACTTTAAAACTGATATTGGAACTAATGTTATGTGTGTACTCAGCATCCTAGTAACCCTAGCACTTGATTTTACTTCTAAGACCCTCTGGTAAATAAAACAGAAAGAAGTGTCAAAACAGAATACTATTTTTAGTCGGGTTCGTTTGGGTAGGCTAAGTGACTTAATAATGTCTATAATAATTATGAAAGTACGCCAATTTATTGGATTGGCAAGATACTACCAAAAGTTCATTGAAAAACTTTCCCAAAATTGCGAAACCATTAACGGAGCTGACACAGAAGAAAAGAGAGTTGCTCATGGCGAGGAACAGGAAGAAGTACTTGAGACATGGTACACCAGTCACGTAACATATAAATCCTATCATTGCCGGAAGGGACAAAAAATGTGGTGCCTTATTACGATACTTCGCGTGAAGGACTAACACGCAAGATGATATTGAATAGGAAAGTTATCATTTACACTTTAAGGAAACCAAAGAAGCACGAGGAGGATTATACAACACATGACTTGGAACAAGGGGTGGTAGTTACACGCTAAAAATTTGGAGACATTACCTATACGATACCAAATGTATAGTGTTTACCGATCATCAGAGTCTCCAACATATATTGGATCAGAAGATGCTCAGCATGAGACAGAGAAGTTGGGTCGAACTGTTAAGTGACTACGATTGCGAACTAAAATACCATTCTGGTAAGGCAAACGTAGTGGAAGATGCCCTGAGCAGATGGAAAGATTGAGACCTTTATGAGTAAAAGCGTTAGGAATGTTGGTTCAGACGAGTCTGATATCTCGCATATGGGACGCTCTACGAGAGGCAATGAAGGAAGAAAACTTTGAAAAAGAAGCTCTTTCTGGTGCAAACTAGAAACTCAAAACAGGAGCTGATGGAATTAAGTACTTGACCGGGAGAGCTTGGATTTCGAATGTTAATGTAGAGGAAGGTTGTGATGGACGAAGATCATAGATCGAGGTATTCGATCCACCCTGGAGCTGACAAGATGTGCATGGATCTGCAGGAGTACTCCTAGTGGCCAGGAATGAAGAAAGACGTTTCTTTATTATCGGGAAATGTTTGACTTGTGCTAAAGTCAAGGCGGAACATCAGAAGCCATCCGGATTGTTACAGTAAACAAAAATTCTAGTGTGGACATGGGAAAAGATCATGATGGATTTGTGACAAAGTTACCTAGGATGTTAAGAGGTCATGACTTGATATGATTATCGTTGATTGGTTAACGAAGTCTACACACTTTCCTCCAATCTTAGAAGACTACAAGTTGGATAAGCTTGTTGAGTTGTACATCCATGAAATAGTGTCAAGGCATGGAGTACCCATTTCCGTTATCTCAAATAAGGATAGTCAGTTCACGTCGTGCTTTTAACGACTACTTAAGAAGGCCTTGGGTACTCGCCTCGATATGAGTATTGCTTAGCACCCACAGACGAATGGTTAAAGTGAGAGAACGATACAAACCATAGAGGACAAATTGAGGACTTATGTGATTGATCTAGGAGGTAGTTGGGACACTCACCTACCTCTGGTAGAATTCTTGTACAACAACAATTATCACACTAGCATCAAATGTACACCTTTTGAAGCTTTGTACGGGCAAAAGTAAAGATCGCCACTTTGTTGGCTATCGACGGGAGACAGACATTTAACGAGACCGAATGTTATTCAAGAGATTGTTGATAAGATCACGGAAATCAAGGAATGGTTGAAGATAGCTAGGAGCCAACAGAGAAGTTATGCTGACAACCACAAGAAACCCCTAGAGTTTTAAATCAGAGACCAAGTGCTTCTTAAAGTATCACTGTAGAAGGGCATGATACGCTTTGGAAAGCGAGGCAAGTTGAACCCTCGATACATTGGACCCTTCAAGGTACTAAGTAAAGTTGGTCCGAAAGCTTATCGTCTTGAGCTACCGCGAGAGCTTAGTAGAATTCACGATGTATTCCACGTTTTAAACTTGAAGAAGTGTTTGATTGACGAAACATTTTTTGTCCCACTAGAAGAATTGCATATCACTGACAAACTTTAATTCATTGAAGAGACCTTGGAAATCATGGACTGTGAGGTCAAAAGACGGAAGAATAGTAGGAATCCTATGGTAAAGGTTCGATGGAACTCACGAAGAGGTCCCGATTTCACATGGGAACGTAAAGACGAGATGAAGCGGAAGTACCCGCACCTGTTCCCAAGCGTACATACATTGGATAAGGCGAACTAAATTCCGAGACGAAATTCTTTCTAACAGGAGGAGGATGTGACAACCTTCTATCTTAGGTTATGTTAGGAATTCAATTTTTATTGAAGTGACGATCATTATCGATCTCACAAGCCTTTGTAATACTTAGACAATTTTATGTATTATTTAGTAAGCTAACCGGGCCAAAGCATAGAAAGCCTATGGCAAGTCCATGGAAAGCCCGATTTACCCTTTATATAAAATCCCTCTCTACACATGGAGAGGGTGTTGGTTGATTATTTCATAATACACACACATAAGGTGTAGTTTCTCTCACTAGAACTCACTTTCTCTCTCTACAAAGTCGCCAACCTGATCATTGAGTGAGTTATGATAACCATTAACCTACAATTGTATCAGAGCCATGGGAATGATTAGCTATATTGTGTGTGCAATTTCTTGGTTAGTTAGATCAAAAGTTTGTGTTTTTTTTGAAGAGATTTAAGGTACTTATTCTGACAAAAAGTAACTCTTTGATTCTCACAATTAGTGATGTTAAAGTTAGTGTTTTTATAGTTGTTATACCTTCTAGGATCAATTGTGCAAAAAAACCAGAGCAACAAACGTCTATTCCCAAGAAAAGGTGGGTTTTTAGGTGTTTTTAGGTGAAAAAGTTCATATTTTCTTGACTGCATTTTTTTTCACTGGCATATTCCTGGTTGCATTTTGCCTCAAGCGTTTTGTTAGAAAAGGACACTGCGTTTTGTCATTTTTTGAAGGACAACTGTACTGTGTTTTGTCTTATTAGGAGTTGCGTTTTGTCTCCTGCGTTTTGCTTCCTGCGTTTTGGTGTTAATCAAAGTTTCGTTTATGGAACGCTTGTTGGTCACTATGCGATTTGTGTCACTGCTTTTGTGTCACTGCGGTTTGGTCAAGTATACTGGTTTTTGAGTCTCTGAAGTTCAGCAATTGAAAAAAACTTCTTCTAACAGATGTTATTGCCACACGTTTTGTCCTCCAGATACTGCGTTTGTGTACTCAAGTTGTTTTGTCATCAATATACCTGACTGCTGTTTCTAATGTTCACTGCGTTTTGTCTGACTTCACTGCGTTTTGTGTCCTGCGGTTTGTCTATAATAGGTTTTGAAGATTTGCCTATGCGTTTTCCTATTAAAGACCCATATGCTTTTTGCCTAGGAGGAACTCTTGCCCAACCCTCAAGTTCTCTTGACTGCGCGTTTTTGTCTAATGCCTTCACTTGTCGTTTTAGATACTCCAACAACTTAGAGATCTTGTCTAAAGGCTCTTACACCTGCGATTTTGTGCTCCAACAAAATTGAAGATTTTTGTCTAAGCGGCCTCTCTTCATCTTCACTCAGCGTTTTGTCATCCCAACAAACGCGATTGTTCTTACCTCCTACTAGCCATTTTGCTACGTGATACAACATTCAATATAAACCAAGACATACTCAACAACATATTCACCATAATCTAAAACAATCATCACCACTTTTAACATATAATCACTAATCATTGTACCGATCCAAAGTTTATCATAACCATAACATCAATCACTTAATCTACTTAAATATCACTTAAAATTCATTTCACAAATCGAAACTTTCAATGGAATCTTTATTCAACATCCACAAAGGAGAGTGAAGTTTCATCTGTTGCAACAAATGCAAGACCATGCAAAGGAAAGTTGCAGGACATCTTTTCAGCGACTTCATTCATTTCTATAGGTTCTTTCATACGATGAATCAAAATCCAGGAGAGTATCCGAACGTTCATTCATGACAGACTTTTTGTGGTCAAGATATAATTGAACTTTCATAAGTACGATTGTTCCTTTACGTTGATCATTACAAAATCGCTTGACAAAGATGAATTCCAAGAAGGATAATTCCATAGGCTGCCTTTTGGGTGCTCAAACAAACAGTTTCAGAAGTTCATTGATTGGCACAATAATTCTTGGATTATAGACAGTGAAATGACAAAAAGGTTTTTTTGCTGAATACCCTGGAATTCAGTTTAAACAGTTTAGAGAAACACTATCTCCTACATATGGTTAATTTTAAGAAGTCTGATGCTGAAAGAAACACATCAAAAAAGACATATGAAAAGATGAATGAAAGACAGATGCAGTCAAGAGAGAGTAAGGATGTTTAGAGTAAAGCATTGGATGCTAGTTTAGTTGTTACAGAATGCAGTGGGACAAAGTTAGATGAGCATATTACAAGCAGCAGTTCAGGGACTTATATCACACATGTTGTTGGATGCAGATATCATACCAGTAAATGGCCAAGTGCTATCTGCTGAGGTACATTTGACCGCTCAACATAATGTCCTTGCTAATGAACAACTACATAGTGAGCAATTTGACCAAAGGTATGACATATATCTGTTGGAAAAGGTTGATAGAAATACCACTCCTGATTCAACAAATATGTGTCATAGGGGAGGAGAGATTGACTAGGATGCTGAACAATATAAACTAAAAAGTCCTTTCTGCTTAAAACGCTTGTTTTGTGAGCCTTGTCAAATCAAAAGCGAAAAATAGATTAGAAAAAGAAACCTAAAATGAACTTGTTCACGCAGGTCTTTATTACTTGTAAAACATTGTAACTTTCTCTAAATCTATCATAAACCAACAAAAGGAAGACATTTTTTCAATGTACAAAACCTTCTGTAAGAACCAGGAGCGTCTTGAGTTTTATGAATTTTTTGAGATTAAATGAGATTTGAAAGCTCAAAGCTACAGAGAACACAGGCCAAAACCACAAATTTTGCAACTTGAGCGAAGAATCAAATTAAAAGATGAGTGAAGGAAGCAAAGAGTAATGAAAGCATAAGTTAAAAATTATATATAGAATTGAAATTATTAATCATCGAATAGAACACAGTGTGGCTAAATTACTTGCAGCAAATGAGCAATTACATAAAGAAAATGAACATTTGAAACAGACTTACAAAGAACTTTATGATTCAATTAAAAAGACACGCGTTCAGAATAAAGACAATAGTGACTCTTTAATTTCTTAAGTTAATCAAAAGTCTGTCAAAAATGCTGATTTAAAAACTCAGATTCAGGAAAAGGTTTTTGTAAATGTAGCATTAAAAAACAAATTAAGGAAGTTAAAAGGAAATAGTGTGGATACTAAGTTTGCCAAAGCATCAATCTTGGGGAAACCGCCTTTACAACCATCTAGAAACCATTCAGTTGTTAGACAACCGAATGCGTTTAAGTCAAAACGACCTAGAATTTCAAAATTACGGTTTGCCTCTCAAGTTGATGAGAAAAATGTTTTGTCAAAACCAGTCACTCCTCATTATTTGCCTAAAGTTTAAGAATATGTGATTGCAAAACCTCATCACGTGATTGCACTTGGCTTATTTAGGAATAGTCAAGAAGAATCTTATGGTTCTAATGATAGGCTACAGTAATCACTATCAAGAAGTGGATAGACAAGGAAAAAGACACAAGAAAGGAATAGAAATTTAAAACCTAGTGTGATGCCTTTTGTTATATTACAAAACATTGCTAATGATAGTACTCCAAACCCTAAGAGAATGAATCAAACATCTAGGAGTTTGCCTACATCTAAGAGTAGTTGCGTAACAATTATGGTTGTGCCCAAAGCAGATCACTCTATAAATTCTAGTTCTTTTTCAGATTCTAAACATTTCTTTTCTTCTACATGTCATAAAAATATGCTTTTAGATGCTAATCATGATGCTTATCTAACAAAACTCCTGAATGAAGTGAATTCCACGTAGGTATAAATCCATAAAGCAACCTAAAAACGAGCTAACTAGACCCCGTGACTAAAAACAATAACAACCCCGTAGAACAAAAGAGTCATACTCAGAAACCTGGTAGGCAGATCTTTTCAGGACATAGGTTTTCTCCCAAAAAGACTTTCGCTGTGTATGAGAAAACATCTCCTATATCTTGTCTTAGGTAGAAACCCACGGGTAAAATTTTCACAACTGTTGGTCTAAAGTGGATTCCTAAAGGAAAGCTATTCGACTCTTGCACGAGCAAAGTTGACAGTGAGCCTCCAAATAGTTCAAATGATGATATCACTAACCCATATGAATGCGATCAAACCCTTAATGTCAGTACAGGTACTCTTAACTTAAGTGCGGGTACGTCTTTTAATCCTATAAAGGAAAGACTCAGAGTTTAGTTGCCGAAAAGAATGATATCTCATATGCCAAGGGTTCAAGGGATTCTAATCTGATGCACATTAACAATGACGTCTGTTCACATCAGTTCAAGCCTCGCTCTTTAACGATAGATGGCGTCTGCTGGCAACACTTCAGGCCCCGCTCCTAAAAGAAAAGAAAGGTGTACACTTTAGTGCACTTTATCTTTAAAAGAAGAGAAACATTCTTGTTTTCGACCATTCTCATCAACATTCTTCATTTTTCCCATGCTCGGTCAATCATTAAGTGTATCGACGTACATTAGCTTGTATTTTAATTCACTAGATCAATCAAAAATGGCAATCACATATGCAATTTTTGAAGGGGGAGAATAGTGAATCAAATGTGATCAATACAGTTGAACTTGGTCTCTCAATGTGTATGAAATGGTCAAAATGACTCCTGGATACATCAGTTCAGGACTCGTGCAAAACTCAGTTTCTCCAACAACTTATGTTCCACCATCCAAGAGAGACTATGAGATCCTGTTTCAACCATTGTTTGATGAGTACTTCAATCCTCCACCATGTGCTGTCTCTCCAGATCCGGTAGCTGTTGCTGCTCCAAGACCTGTTGATCCAGCCGGTTCACCTTTGTCAACTACCATTGATCAAGATGTACCATCTGCTAGTACTTCACCAACAAATCAGGAAATTCAATTTCAAGTCACTCATCAAGGTGTTGAAGAACAAATTCATGGACATCAAAATGCACAATTTGATAATGCACCCCTCCTTCATAATCTTCCTTCAGACCCGAGTTCTGAAGAAACAACTTTACAAGGGGTCATTCCATCAAATTTGCATCATCTTAACCAATCGTTTGATACTCTCACTAAGTTGACAAAGAATCACCCATTGGAGAATGTTATTGGCGATCCTTCTCGACCGGTTTTGATAAGAAGTCAACTACATGAACATGCCATTTGGTGCTACTTTGACTCAAATGACAATCCAATTCCATTTGGTGGGAAACGGTCTGGTTGAGATCTACTATCTCAAAAGAAGAATAATGGTGGTAATTCTTCATGTATCCTATGTAAATAATTAAATCTAAAAACACTAAAAGATTTTTTTTAACTTTTAAATTTTATAAAATCAAAATACAAATTTATAAAATCAAAAAAACAAAATACAAAATTATAAAATTTCAAAAATACCAAAATATATTTTCATGACATGTCTTCTGTAATCGATAATATTTACGACTTTAGAAATGTCATTTAACAATGACACGGAGTTGTAAATAAAGTTCGAGCAGAAGTTGTAAAGTGTTTTCAAAACATGTCAATGGCTTACAATTATTTCAGATTGTAACCCGCTTTTCATTTTAAAGGAAAGTATATTGATAAAAAGATAACTTTTCCTCACAACGGGAAATTAATTTTTCTCGGGTATGAATTACTTCATATTCATACAAAGGCTTGTGTTTACTTTGCAACACAACCCGTGCTTCCTATATACAATAAGTGTACGTGTCAGTGCATTTATTTGTCAAAATAAGAGAAATCTTATTTTTGAGAAGAATAAGAAACATAATCAGTGTTTTCAAGAATTTGAAAAAAAAACGTTTCAAAAGATATTTTCTATCACTCAAACAACGACTACGGCTCTTTAAATAGAAAACAGGTTATTGTTTTAGGGGGAGAAAAAGTGCTAATAAATAATCTTTTAAAACAATATTTCAAATCAAGTTACAGAAATTATACGAGAAAAAGTTTTAACTTAACGAATAATAATTTAAGGGGGAGCTAATTTATTTTAGCTCCAAGGGCTTAAGTTTTCATAAGTTAATATCTTTAGGTGTTTAAATATAATCTTAAGGATTGTGACTTAGGATTAAAACTACATACGATCAAATTTTTCCAACACCATAAATTCTAAAAGGCTAAGGATTGTTTAGAAATAATTACGTAGTTTTAAGAGTCCATAAAAGGAACATATGTTTTCAATTACATCAATAGTTCCCTAACCGATTAATCACTAAATGTAATCTCAAAGAAGTAGTATAATTTGATAAAATAGGTTCACATAGGTATGATGATTCCTTTAGATAGTCAGTATTCTGCAAAAAGAAGCGTGTACATTCGGGACTTAGTTATCTTTAGTGTTATCATTTTGGCTACTTAGAGGGAATAATTGTTGACATTAGGGACTTAGCTAACTTTGATGTTACAATTTACATCATTCTATTCTGAAGAACTCTCTGTATCTACTCATTAAAGGATTCCGGGTTCGAGGGGAAACTACAAAAGCTTCTATAAGGAGAAAGATACGATTGACCAAAGATTGTTGTTTCGGACAGAGTGACAATATCGATTACTCTCAGGTTTTAGAAAAGGATCGATCACGTCTCTTAACTCATCTTGTATAAATGTAGTGCAACTTCATAAATATATAGTGTTCGAGTACACTTTTTTAAGAATTTTTTAGAAAAGGATCGGTCACGTCTCTTAACTCATCTTGTATAAATGTAGTGCAATTTCATAAATATATAGTGTTCGAGTACACTTTTTTAAGAATTTTTTAATAAATTCAAAATCTTTCAAAATTGTATACTCAACACTATATCAGGTCCTCAATAATTGAGGGGGAGCTTAAGACAATGTTAGAACAAAATCATGCTATAATAATCTGACCCATGTGTTTTTCAAATCTCAAATAACCATTTTATTCAATTATGTTCAAAAACATC
>BQNB010073894.1:0-14244 GCA_026074375.1 Tanacetum coccineum
CTTTGTGCCCAAGTCTTAAATCCAAACCCTCGATCGAAATGGTAGGAATTTGGATTGCCAACATGGCATACCCATGTGGGGGGTGGGGTAAGTTATGGTGATGGTTTTGGAGGGTTGTGGGAGGTCAAACGAGGTGACAGAGGTGGGGTTTATAATTGGGCGGGAAATTTATGGGGAAGATGTACAGTAACTCAAAAACAGGGTGAAGGTTTGGGATTTTGACAGGTTTGGTCCCTCAAGGTGTTATATGTGTTTGCACCACACGTCCTTGTGTTACTTTAAAGTTTTGAACATTGGCAGTTTAACCCCTTGAGAGTTATAAGTGGCATTGCATCCATGGTCCTTGTGGGTTATGACTATGTAAAGGTGGCAGACTTGGCCCTTGTAGTTGACACTTTAGGCATTTGGCAGTTTGGGCCCTTGTGATTGTTTTTCTTCTTTTCCCTCTTTAAATAAGTTTAGGATTTGGCAATTTAAGTCCCTAAACTTATTTTTCTTCACTTGTTGACTTCTGGATTTGTCGGGGTTGACTTGGGTTGACTTTTTGACACTTGGGCTTGGTCTTGACTTTGTCTTTTCCATGCTTTTCCATTTCGTGTCCGGTTTTATTGTTTTGGCTTCGTTTTTTGTCCTTTTCTTAGATATCCGTTCCTGCACAACACAATTAGCAAAACAAGCATATTTTTGGCATTTTAAGTCCGTTTTTGGTTATTTTAACTTATTTTTAAAGGTAAAAGGTATGTGTAATTAAACACATACCAAGGACGTTCTAAGAAGTGTTTTATAGAGATTACCTTAAGTCTGAAGGGTTGGAAGAAGAAGTTTTTCTTGATAGATTGACAAGCGATACCGGATGTTATGCCTTGGAGACACATTGACACGGATGTTCATGATGATTTTTCGACAAATTATAACGAAGGTAACGCTAAACATTTCACCGAACACATTATCCTTCTCCGCCCCCACCTCGGCATTTGTTATACATGTGTGGATTGACCACGGCTTGCCGGCACTCGGAGCTGTCATACTCGATAAAGGATCCGAATGACTAGGGTAATAAGTATGATAGGCTCTTGTTATCTGTCGACGTTAATCTTTATGTTCTTTCTTACCCTTGTTTTGTCTTTTCTTTTTGTAGTGCTTACTATGGACGACTTCTTGAAGCTTCCTGTGTGGAACGGAACCGTTGTGAGCAAAGAGGGTCCGATTCCTGAAGATCAACGTCCCCTCGTTCGTACCACGCCCTCTTTGGCCGCTGGAAAGCTGATTCCGGAAAAGAGTCCTGCTCAAAGAAGCATTGAGAAACCCAATGCCAAAATAGCCAAAGTTAGAGAAAAGAAAGAGAACCTAGCCCGTACCAAGGTTCAGATGAAGCGTGTCGGAGAGGGAAGTTCAATGGCTTTTCGGAAGAAAAGAGCACGCAAAGTTAGTGAGACCTCTAGGTCAGATTATGGGGAGATTGTTTATGTCACGCCGATACACCAAGCTAATCTAAAGCCTCTTAACGAGACTACAACATCTCATCCGAAGGATACAATAGGGAATGCTACTATTGAGTTACGGCCAACGAATGTCAAGCATGAGGTTTTTTTGGGTACAGGGTTACCCCGGTAAAGTATATTAAAACTGAAAAAAATTAAGTACAAATGGAATGTGGCTGAAGTACCATATTAACCTCAAGCTAAACCGCTTGATAATCACCTAAAACTAGTGCTTATGACATGCCATAAGCACTTACAACTCTAGAAACAAAATAATGCACCTAGAACAAACAACTCAACTAAAACAAGCTAACCAACATCAACCATAAAAGTTGAACTTTCACCGAGTTTAGAATTAGGAAACAAGTTAGTCGATTCATCATATACATTTTCAACATGTTCTTCATCCTCTTCTTCATCATTCTCCAAAGCTGAATACAAATTAGAAGTGGTTATATTACCTTTCTTAGAAGAATTGCCTGTAAACTTCACCATAGATGACGATTTAGATGTATTACCCACATTGGTAGCTCCCGTCTTTGGTTTACTAGTTGTCGCCTTTGGCTCATATATAAGATTTTGTTTGACCGAGGGGCCAACTAACTGACTACCATTAGTAGACTTGGATTAACCTTTCTTCTTTTTCTTCTTCTTCTTATTACCCACCTTTTGGAAACCATCATTAATATTCTCAATAGTAAGAGTAACAACATTAGAAGTAGAAACAATAGGAGGACTCACTACCTTTTTAAGAAACTGGTCATGGACATGACCTAAGATCTTACATACATCACACCTGAGAGGCCTCCATTCATACTCAACACAGATGGTCTCTTTGATGAAATCATCCCCAGTATGTGAAGGAATACCAATAGTAACAACATCCACGAGATCAGCTTCAGAGTTAACCTTAATTAAACATCGAGCAAAGCTACTCCGACCCCATGAATCATTACATATGGAACTAGTGTATGAATCAAGCATAACAGGTTTTCTAATAAAAGAAGCAATCAAACTAATACCATCCTCTTCAAAAACTTGAATAGCAACATCATGCAATTTAACCCATACCAGAATACAAGTCAATTCTTCTTTAAGCAATCTAGTATCCATCGATCATTTTTTGAGAATGATCAGAGCCTTTCGAATCAACCAAGGACCCCCTTCCAAAATAGCTTCTAAACTGGCTTAAGAATTAAATTTGAAGAAAAAGAAGCCCCTTGCATCCATCATAATCCTTGTCAGCCCATGTTTCACCCAATTGTTTCTAACATAATATTCCACAACCGGAAATGTCATTCTCTTGCCAATAAAGTAACCATATAAGGTGTGTTCAAAACGAGTACTAACCTTCTCAACCACTTTACGAGGAATAGAAATGTTAACACCCTCAAATACGAGATCAACTACTAAAGGACGGAAGTTAGAGGTAACTTTCGGCTGAACCTTATGATTTGCACCAGCAGCACCTACATACGATGTTGACTTTGTATTGATGTTCACATCATGGACAATGGGATCATTATGGTTAGGTTCAACAACCTGTTTAGTAACATTTGGCCTGGAATTATCATCACCAACCAAAAATTTCTTTGCAATAGTTTCAATCGCATCCACAACAGCATCAATTTCATCAGATGACATTTTAGAAAAAATGTCCACATACTTCCCTTCGACAACACTTTTAGAAAAAGTGTCGATATCATGCTGTGAATTAAACTTTACTCCAAGTAGCGCCTCAACATTAGTCACACTAATTAGCAACGTATCAGGATTAAACCTGGTATAAGACTCATCTCTCATATTACCTTTCTTACCTTCCATGGTCGATTGCACCAGAATAACAAACAAGAACTTTAAAAATTAACAAGAACAAATAACTCTTCGCCTAGTTATAAAACAAAAAATCCTAGCAGTCACTAGGGTTCGAATTAAATACCAAATACATGCTAACCGACCTCCATTCTTTAAGCAATCAAGATAGATAAAGAAACGATTCAATAATAAACCCTAAGATTGGAAACCCTAAACAACAAACAAAAGAAAAACAAAAACCCTAATAATGATCTAATCAAACCCTAAAAGAAGCAGCGACCACTTAAGAAACTTGTTAGATCTTCAATAATCAAGAGATTAACAGAAACAACAAGAGTATTAAATGGTATTCGGATCAATAAGGATTAGATTAAGTAATCGAGATGGGGAGGGTTTTGTTTTTTTGTCGCCATTAGAGAGAGAGGAACAGGAGGTTGTTGACCTCAGCAAAAATACGCGCATTCCAACTTCTCATGTCAACACAACTCAACCATCAACGCAAGTCGAGCATGGTGATACCAAGGATAATGTGGTCTTTTCTGATGGTGAGTTCCTATCCTTCTCTTCCTTATGTAATTGTCTTGTAGGTGATGCATATTGACTATCTTGCCTTGTTCTGTGTGTAGCTCACTTCTTTCATTTTGTTCATCAAGAAGATAATGATGAGGATGTTGCGGATCATCGATTTGTACCAGACTGGGGGTTTCGTGATGATCTCTGCATTTGCTCATTCCGGGCCTGCAGAGAGTTAATTTCTCATTTGGCCACTTTTACCGAAGATGAGGTCTTGAGTGGTTTTTCAAATATTGAGGTGGTTAGGCATGCTTATCAATCATTGGGTCGATGTGTCCTATCACAGGGTGAGCTTCTAAAGAGGCATGAACAGCTGAATAGTGATAACGTGACTTTATGCAACCGCAGTGATACTCAGCTAGAGGAATTGAACCATTAGATAAATGACCTTCAAAGCGAGATGCAGGCAAATGATGGGTTGTCAAAAAAACTTTATTTGTTAGAGAGTGTTCATTCAGGGTGTCCAGATAAGGAGAGAGAGTTGATGGACAGAAGGATACGGAGAAGGAGAGGAATGATTGGAGGCAAACTATCTCAGATTAGGTTGAGAGGATTAAAAAACTAGAGGAGGCTATCGAGCCCAAGTCTAAGTAGTTAGTTGATGCTGAGGGGATGATTCAAGTGTTGAAGAATGAGAAAATCGTGTTGGTGGCTAAACTAGCTCAGGCCGAGATGGATCGTCACAAGATTATCCGGGAGTTTGTTTCGGCCGTTGTGAATAGGCTCCATACTAGCGTGGAGTATCGAAAGAGTTTAGTTGTTCCTATTGGCTTGTGTTTTACTGCCGGTTGGCTAGGAGGTTTGAATTTGGGGAAGAACGAAGATGAGGTTGCTTCTATGCTATCCGAGACCAGCAATTTGGATATTGAGGGCTCGAAAACCTGGAAAGATAAACATCGTGAGCTCTTCACCATGTAGTACCCTTATGTCCAGAAAGTTGTTGACTCCTATCGGTGTGACATCTGTCAATTTTGAGGTCAGTAACCGAAAACAAATGTATGATATTTGTCTCTCTTAATTATTATTGGAGTCACTTTTATGTGGTCACATTACTCTTAGCATTTAACGCTTGTTTTTGTGCAACTCGTGTTACAAATCAATGTTAATCCGAGCCATGATTCTATTTAATTGGAAATATCTATCTTCAGATTGAAGAGCACTATTTATCCCGAGTTTTAATTTTATTTTTTAAATTTTATAGAATTTATTTTATCACTTTTAGTCGATTTAGCAAAAATCGCCGTTTTAGTTATTAACGAATCGTGCTTTGGACATTTATCCGTTTTAGCGTTTGAGAAAATCGATAATTTTGTATTTTAGCTCCGGAGGCTTAATTATTTTTATTTTAGTATTTTATGATTTTTCCGAGTTGTTGCCGAAACCGTGTCGAAAATAGCGACTTTACACTTAACATCTTTAACTAAACAAGTTTGGGCCTAAGTAATAAGATAATTAAAAATAGAAAAATAATAACAATTAAAAAATGTAAAATAAACCATATAATATAAAATAAACAACCTTTATTCATTTCTGTGCTCTATTAAAATAAAAACTCAAAACCTCCCCCTATTTTTTATAACAAGATGGGAAGTTAGTTAGTTAATTAGGAAAGTCAAGCAAAGCCCAATTTACTTCATTATATACTTCCATATATAATTTCCCTCTCCCTCTCTTCTGTTTGACACAACCAACAAAAACCACCAAGAAACCATCATCAAAAATCATATTAATCACTTCCTATATATCCCAAATTAATTATAAACTAAACCCCGTCATTTTTTGACAAAAGAAACCACCATGCATGATTAATTTTCAAAGTTTTTGATTTTCATGATTTTTGATTTTAAAGGATTTTGATCAAATTGAGTGTAATTGTGTTGCAAGGGTTTAAATATAAGTGTGTAAACAAGATTTGGTGAAACAAAATCGAGTTTTGGATCATTGTTTTGGGGTGTTGTGATGTTCGGCCAATAATCAAACCAAAAGGGTTTGATTGTTTTGATTTTTCTTACTATTACAATAAGTTTGTAAGTCTTTCGTTACCTCTTTTTCATTGATTTAATTTTATGTTCATTGCATGTGTTTAATTTTATATTAGGAATCCATGGATTATTGTGCATGTCGCGTTTTAAGGTTTATTGATGGTTTGAGATGACTAGTTATAGGGCTAGGCTAGTTTAGGAGCGTTGGTGATGTTCGCAACGCGAGAAATTGAAGTTTTGAAGGAGTTGAAAGATACTCAATAGGAGCAGAAAATTAGAGGTTGTGTTTAGGCGAGTCGAAATTATTAAAACTAAAATTGGCCTAGGAATAATGATAAAGGACATTAATATGAACGTTTCGATATAAAATTCGGCTTCTAACTCTTAAAAACGAATGTTTGGCGGCCATTTGAAATTCTAAAAATTATAAAAATCCAATCAGCACTTGCTGAATTTTTAAGTTGCTGCAGAATCAAAAAAGGGCATTTTCGTCATTTTCTGTCGCGTTTTGGGTCTCGGGTAAAACTAAAAAGTTGTTTAAAATGCCATTTTACTTTTTTGCGAGGATATCTATGTCTAAAAACACGTATTAACGAGTCAAAAAGCTTATGATTAGATACTATATTATTTTAAGAAAAATACTAGTTTCTGCAGAATCGTAAAAGGGTATTTTGGCCATTATTGGTTGGGTTTCGAGTCTCGGCTAAAGCTAAAAAGTTATCCGAAACGTCATTTTACATCAAATTACTTTAGAGTCCGAGTCATGAAAACGTAATTTAGCGGGTCGTTTTGGACGGGTCAGACTAAAGAAAAATTTATAATAAAAAGTCAAACTTGGCGAAATTCTTTAAATGGTCAATTAGCGTTATGGAGAATGATTAGGAGTAAAATATATTAACTAAAACTGAAATTACAACTAATAAGTTAGTCTATCACTTTTATTCGCGTCTAGATGTCATAATCTTGATAACGGGTCAAAATGGGTAATTTTCATTAAAATTTCATATTAGCTGGAATGAGTTAAAATGGAGTTAAATCTTAAGGCGTAACACTTAGTGGGTAAAAGTAAGTAAGTTTGGCGCACATATGAATTCTACAATATAAGATTACATGTATGTCGGAATATACATATTTTATACTATGCAAAATATGCATTTTCTTATAATTATATTTTCTGATACGCGGACCACTATTATTATAGGTCGCGGTTGAGATCGTTGTTGTCATTCTTCTTCCTTTGTTGATTTTCTCGATCGATACTTCTATTTACGGTGAGTTTCTCACACTCCCCTTTTTGCATGTTTTAAATGTTTTGGGGTGGAAAGCATGATGTGTCGTTTGTTATGCTATTACTTTTAAGTAATTAATCTTTTGAGCACATTTGAACTTGAACTTGTTTTGAGCGTATGGAACTTGATTTGAACTTGTTGAACTTTGGAAACGTGTTGAACTTTGAACTTTGAACTTGATATGTATGTTGTTTGATGCTTGGAACCCGCCACTACTTTTAACTCATTATCATCCTCATCGGGATTGAGACGTTAGTACTTATGGATAGAGCTATTAGGAGATTAGCCCCTCCTCACTCCCCGCACAAGGGTGCATAGTACTAAGTGTTTGTGCCACACTATACAACTAGAACTCGATTGGATGTTTGGAACGATTAGGCTGAATAGTTTAAGTAGTGCCTCTCATGAACACTATAGCATACATATATGTTGATTTGATTTTGTGTTACGTCACTTTATGTAATGAGAACTGTTTTGAAAACTTGAGTTGTTTTGGATACTTGACTTGTTTTTGATAACTTGTCATTGAGTTGGCAAACCATTATCGGACATCTACTCTTTTCTAAAACTATATTTTGTGTACGTAATCCTGTGAGCTCACCAACTATTTTGATAGTTGACCGTTTTTATCATGCTTTTCAGATGACATTTGTAAAGTGGAAACTTAGTGCATTGCAATCGGACATGTTCAAGATGTCTACTTTCTTTCAAGTTATTGTCATTTGTACTTTATAAACTTGTACTTGGAAATGTTGTAATTAGGATAACTTTCTTTTGTCTTAATTCATGTATGGTGTTTTATCTATCATCTTATGTGATGTTTATTAATATGTTACACCTCGCGTTTCCGCCTTGGTGGGGTGTGACAGATTGGTAATCAGAGCCTAAGGTTATAGAGAACGCTGGTTTTTTCAAAAAAAAAATCCGAACTATAACCAAAATGATTTTCTTTTCTAAAAACATCGAAGTCGACTAGTCCGAGTGGTTGCATCATTAGACCTCAATTAGACATAACTTGATCAACTATATCTAATTTAGGGAGTATCATGCAACACTGGGTATAGTTATTATTTTAAACGAGTTTAAAAACCGACTTTCCACTTTAGTCACTGAAAAGCATACTAGGAATTATGTGCACCGTGCAATGCATACTTTTAGATGTCCACTATTTGATTTTAGTACATCATGCTTATTTTGATTAATCCATTCATGTTTTGAGTTTGTTTTCACATCGGTTACTGTCGTTATAGTGTCACACTGTCCCTAAGCACCTTGTTATTAAGGACACCGTTATAGTCACAATATATTTCATATATCGTTTTCACACGCCAATGATTCTGCAAGTGAGTCGCGATGCACACTTAAATACTTTTCGTACCTTTACCCTGCATAAGACCTTGAGAAGGACTCGTTGATAGATTTCGAGTAAGAACTCAAGGCGAGCAGCAGGTGAACTATATATGCACGACATGTAGAGACATTCGTTCTTTCGCTATTAGAAATTTCGTCGACCTATATTCCGATCACGCCTCCGTTTTATTTCGTCATGTTATTAAGCCAACCGTTTTGGCTTCTAATGTAAGAATTATTTGTTTGTTCGCCAACACCGTGTTCAGTAATTCAAGATTTTATTTCTGAGCGACCCCAAAGTTAAGTTAATTTTTCAAAAACATTGGGCCTTTTACCAACTTCTACCTTGATTTCATGACAGTTCTTGTTTGATGAGTTGTAAAATTAGGCTTCAAGTTGCTACATGGCTTAAGACCTTTGAAGAATTCACTCGAGGATGGGTGAGGCTTGGATGTGTGGACGTGGATACTCAAACGACGTGGATGCAACGCGACTATAGAGAGATTAGGGTCGAAAGCAGGAATGAGGATGTTTGTTCCTTATCCTACCAAACTCTTTTCTGGTTTAGTTGTTGGCAGGTACACCAATGAGGGTGTACTAGTGTAGCTTACCCGCACGGTTAATTTCATGCTCTTTCAGATTACTGGTTGTTTCTCTATTAAGATATAATAAACTATTTGAATAGGTTGTGTAGATCAAGTGTCAGATTTTGAGTGATATTATTATCATTATCTTTTGAAAAGATTTTTGTAAAATGTTACCTGATCATTTAAATTCTATTTATATCACGAAAAAAACATTAAACTTTTAAAATGCTTAACTAAATAATTATCTATTGATCAATTTTTTTGGCAACCAATTTGATATATATTTTTAGAAAATTTGAAACCATACTTATTAAATATTATTAAATTGTGAGATAAAATATGTATATTTCTTATATATACAACTTGCTTGTCACCTAAATATGTATACCATAAATTTTGGTTAAATAATACGTAGTTGATTTAAATTTGTATACTACGTCTGTCTTTGTTCGAGTATTCATCTAAATACTTCGTTCGAAAGCCATTTGATAAAATGTTTGTGAAGTATTAAAAGCGTTTTGCTTATCCGATAAAGTAAATAGAGGAAAGAATTACCGAAAGGGGTATTTTGGGTATTCCTCAAGTGGTAACTAAAAGAACTAAAGAATCTATGATCCGATGGTCTTGGAGACTCAAACCACATGATAGCATTTCAAGTGAGAGAGAGTAGAGAGAGAAACAAAAGATGTAAAATAAGATGGAAAGTGAAATGATACAAAAGCCTCAACCCCTCCATGGAAGCCTTGGAGGGGTATTTATAGCCTACACGAATGCTAAGTATACAAGAATGTCTATTCTAGTCCCTGTGTGTGGTGCTATTGTAAACTATGGTAATTTCGTAAATATCGTCACATAAAATGAAATCCTAACAATCTTCCCCCATGGGACGATATACGGAATTACTGACAATATTTTCCTAACAAGTACATAATGATTACGAATAAGAACTTCCATGAAGCTTCCAATGCTGATGATGTCTTATGTGGTCTTTGACTTCAAGCCTGCACTCCAACATGAATCATCTTTGTAGTAACTTGTAGGAGAAATATTGTAATAGGCACGAACTAAGTAACCCATACAAATCTGGTTAAAGAGAAGCTTCTGAATTAGCTTCCCCCTAATTCATGCCGCATATTATTGATTTAAAAGCTTTCAAAGCTTCCCCTCAAACTATCAATCCTCTCTTGAGCAGTTTCAAAGCTTTCTCACAAGCTTAGAATAATTAAGTGCACAATGGAATTAGTAGGATACCATAGCAAATATTAATGTTTCTTTAAGAATAAGCTTAGTGATTGATCGTTCGGGGAAAACATTAACTGGATCAGCAACGTAGCTTCTCACACTTGAATAATTCTTCTCACAACTCTTCCCCCTGGAAATTCAAATAATGCATACTACATTTCATAAGATATCACTTCCCCTATGTGGTTGAAGAAATGCACCCAAAAGCCATAAGTTAAAGCTCTGACTATCTCTGCGGTTATAACATTAGTCTTCCCGGCATTGCCTAACCAAAAGATTTTCAAGAAAGATAACTTACACAAGCTTTCAAGAAGAAGAAAGGCAAAGGCTCAAGGGTGTATCTTCCTCCCCCTTGCTGGTTTTGATACCTCGAAATCAGCAAAACCTTGTACGCATGTATACTTTAATACTTGTGTGAGGAATAAATTAACTCAAATCTATCCCATGAGAATCAACTGCTGATCAGATCTCTACTTATAAACTCTCTCTGACTATCTTTTTACCAACTGTTTTGTAGGCTATTTGAAGTGACCACTGATGGAGTAAACCCGATGAACCAAAGTTGAAAATTTAGCTCAAGTTAACCACGTTATACACCAATTTGTATAAACCTTTGGTTAAGAAACTAGAACTACATAAAACAAAATCAATTCCACCGTATGTTTACCACTGATGGAGTGAACCCGATATATCAAACTTGAAACTGAAGTAGAATTCCTCGTTCTTGTGACTTAAGCTTGCACTAATGTTGGACGAAATAGTTTAAAGAATTTGTACACCATTCAAATCTCTAAGTACTCAATACTTACCCCTTTTACGACATCGAAATCGTAGCACCAGAGTCAATTAAGTCCCGGATATGCACTTTTCTTCCTCCATGATAGTGATGAAAAACAATTGCCACACCAAAGTCAATTAAGTCCCGGATGGACAAATCTCTCCCACCAGACAAAGTATGAGACCTTCATCACCGCTTGTGATTATCCACAACGTCTTCAGTGTGTGACACTAAGAACTATAACGTATCTCCTTTAAGTGATAGTTAACCAGGTCTTCAACCAACCACCTCGACTGCTGGTAACTAGATAACCCAAGTCTTCATCCAAAATCTTAAGCCCGATCAAGTTATCTTTGAAAGTCATGCATCCAACCAATCATGAATGACTAAATCCTGACTTCAAGATAAAATAAGTACACGCCTTCGTAAAATGCCACTTCAATCTCAAATAAGTGATACCCGATCAACTCCGTAGTCACTTAGAAAAATTAATACCAAATCTAGCCATTTCAATTTAAGTTTCATGATTCTTTATAAATATCGATCCCGGTCTCATCATTAATCACTTTGCCATTTCAACTTATACCAATTAAACATTTGTCACTTTGTTACTTGATCTCTAGTATAATCAATTATCATTAACCCATTCCAAATAATCTATTCGTTAACAGTCCAATAACCCTGATATTAAATAACCAGCCGAAACACAAACTCAATTAATTCAGCCCATATTGCTTTTGGCCTAATGCTTCTAAACAAAATTCCAGCCAAACACTTAATAATCTTTGACACCGGCCCAAGGTTTTAATCAATACAACTAGCCCAATGAATATAATACATTCGGTGCACTCCAAAAATTATACTACTCGGCCCATACAGTTTTGATATAATCAAAACCCGATCCACTAAGATGGATGTATATATTACACATATCCCTAATTTTACTCACATTAACTTAACCCTAATCTTTTCTTTCAAAACCTCCGCCTACACCCTTTTCTCTCTAATTGGTGCAGTCAACAAATTCAATCTACCTTCTCTCGACAAAATGTGATACGCATCACCCAAATAAGACACTCATCCCTTTCATATGTCTTCCATACGCAGCCAACAACTAAGGAATCACACTTATCTTGTCACAGTACTTATAAACACATAAGCCCATATCATAGACTTGTTGTATGGCTTCAAGATCCATTAAATGGGTCTCGGGTAGGTATTTGATTTATTTTGTATTTCAGAAATCGAAACAAATAAAGGTTATAACAAAGTTGTTATCAATCTTTATTTATATTCGAATAGCAAAGAAGAAAGGTTTTCCTTTTATAGATCTATGATGAGTTTTGTTCAAAAAATCTTTATAAGATTTGTAATGAAGTTGAACAATCTAAGATCACGATATATTTTTGTTGTCGTTTGAGTTTTGATGTTGATTGGAGATAGAGTAATTGAGATGAGGGGCTTGGGATTATGATTAGATAATGTTGGGTTTGTTGGTATGATATTGTGAAGATGGGATTATGATTATTGTAGTTCAATTTGTTGAGGTGTTGTAATTGGTTGATGTGAGTTGCGGTTGGTAATTGTTGTTGATGATGGTTTGTTGTTATAGTGATTTGAGTCATTGTCGAGTATGAGTCTGTCTATCTTCTACCTTTCTGTTTGACTGTTAACTCTTTCTTTGACCCAACTCAGTGAGTTGAACCTGGTCAACTCGGTAAATACCAAGTTGACTCGACTGGGTCTGTTTGGTTGTATACTTCGCCTAGGCTGTAGTATACTTCGCCAGATGCTACTTGTGGTATAAATCGCCCAAGCTTGGCGGTATAGTTCGCCCACAATACACGATGGTATAATTCGCCCAAGCTTGGCGGTATAATTCGCCCAAGCTTGGCGTATAATTCGCCCAATGCTTACGGTATAATTCGCCTAAGCTTATGGTATAATTCACCCATCACTTTCAATGGTCCACAAACAAACAAATCCTAGATCCAAAATTTTCGGATCTGTGTCTCTTTGCACTGTTAGCTTAAAAAATAAACCGATTTAAAAACCCAAAATAATAAGCTTCACAAAAGGTTTTTAACAACCCAATAAGCTTTTGACCCTAGAAAAATAAGCTCGAAATAAGCAGATTTGCAGCACAAATGGTCTAAAAAGGATGTACCAAATAAGCTCACAAGGACAGATTACCCATGAAATAAGCTAAAAGGATGAATAAGCTCGTAAACAAAACTCAAATAAGTACGAAATAAGCTCAACATAAGTACTAAACCACCAATAAGCCTATAAAATAAGCATGAAAATAAGCAGTTTTTACACCCAATAAGCTGCTATTGGGGCTGTTTACCCACATAATAAGTTAAAACCAAATTAGCTCAAAAATAAGCCAAGACAACCAATAAGCTTATCATACCAAAAGAGTGACAAGAAGTGACATAAAAAATGACAAACATGACAGATTAGTGACAAGAAGTGACATAAAAAATGACAAACATGACAGATTTGAGAAACCATGACAGATTTGAAACCGACTGAATCACAAAAATATAACCCGACCCAAGAGTGTAACCTGGCTCTGATACCAATTGAAAGAACTAAAGAATCTATGATCCGATGGTCTTGGAGACTCAAACCACATGATAGCTATTTCAAGTGAGAGAGAGTAGAGAGAGAAACAAAAGATGTAAAATAAGATAGAAAGTAAAATAATACAAAAGCCTCAACCCCTCCATGGAAGCCTTAGAGGGGTATTTATAGCCCACATGAATGCTAAGTATACAAGAATATCTATTCTAGTCCCTGCGTGTAGTGCTATTGTAAACTATGGTAATTCCATAAATGTCGTCACATAAAATGAAATCCTAACAATAACTAGTCTTGTTGGGATCCAACTAAAGATTACAAAGGGCTAGTTAGGAACCAAGGTAATTGACCCGCGCAAACTCACACCTCTTTTTATGTATCAATAAGCAAATATAAATATAAATACACAACAAGGATCAGAATCCGCGAGATCAAGAAAACCGAAAGCAGTATAGAGTGTTCCCGGGTCGTTATGTCCCAACAAGGCTAGAATGGAATATCCAAAGACGATTGATGATTGGTGTTTGAATGTAACAAGGAATGTTTGGGAATTAATACTGA
>BQNB010073894.1:19276-31970 GCA_026074375.1 Tanacetum coccineum
TACCAGTAATATTCTTTGAATATTCTTTACGCGGTGAGAAAGGGGGTAAAGAATTTTAAATTTGAATTTTAAATTCATTTACACACATGTTGGATAAGAGAGGATGAGTTGTGTATGAGTGGTCATGATGTGACATGATATGATGGAAAAGAGCCTCTTGATCTTGTTTGAAATAGAGGGTGAGGATGTAAAGAGGACACTTGGTTAAGTGGCAAGATCAAGGGTGATAAGAAGGTTATGTTTGTTATGTGAGTGAGAAGAGAGTGTTTATAAGAGAGGTTGTGTTTGTTTGATATGAAGCATCAATCCAATGGTTGAGAAGAGAATGAGGGAGTTTGATTTGAAGAAGTTTCTTGATCAAGGGTAGAGGTGAAAGTGTGTTTGTTGTGTTAGTTTGAGAAGCAATCCAATGGTGGAGAAGAGAAGAGTGTGGGTACTTGGATTGATGGCATGACTTGATTAAGAGTTAAAATGAAGAAGTGTGTGTGTATATGTAATTTGAATTGTATGAAGAAGAAGGCGAATAGTGAATTTGTGGTGGAGAATATTTTGAAAAGATATGGAATATCTTGGTTAGGAATGTAGGGAACATAGAGGTACAACAAGTACAAGAGAAGTACATTGTGTAAGGGAATGTGAGTTGGCATTGTTAAGGTTTATTTGGTGAAGGTTTATGTGAAGGATGGTGTTTGTGCTTGAAGAGTGTTTAGGAAGATTAGTAAGAAAGTAAAGATGTTTAGGATGAAATCAAAGAATTGATTTGGGTTAATAATCACATTGCCAATAAGAGAGAAAAGAGTAGGCATATGTGATTATGGGATGGTTTAAGGCAGAATATATTTGGAGTGTGTGTGGAAGAATGAAATCACTTGTTGGGTAAGAAGGATAAATAAACCATTAGGAAGAATGGGTTGTAGGAGTGTGTAAAGGAAGTGAGGACTTGTACATGTAAGTTTGTAAAAACATATATAGATAAGGAAGTAAGAAAAGTCAAAGTATGATTAACTTCCAAATACCACAAACTCAATTAGTCATTTAGACTTTAATCCATAATAATCAACAATGGATTTAATCACTAATCATCTTGATGCAAACATGTTAAATGCTTTGCATCTTAAGTAAAGCATATCCCTATAACGAGAAAGGAGGCGTTTACGCAAAGTGACCTTTGACTTAGTTTGACCAATACGGGAGTCAACCTCATTACATGATTAGGATCAATTGTAAATCCGAGCAAAAATGGATTTGATCATTAATCATTTTGACGCAAACAAGATAATTGCTTTGCATCATAAGTAAAGCATATCCCGTAACGGGAAAGGATGCATTTACATAAAGTGGCATTTGACTTGGTTTGACCAAAATGGGAGTAATGTCCGTTATATGATTAAGATCATCGTAAATCTGGATTAAGGTCAAATGATTGCTTTTGCTTGTTGGCATGTTGAAAGTATGATCATACTAGGTTTAGAAAGAAGTTTCGGCTGTGGTTAGAAGCACTTGATAAAAAAAATGAGTTGGTGTTTTATGGAAAAATAGGAGGATTCGTTTTTGCTCCTCTCTAAGTCTAAACCTCATTTGGAGTGTTCTCAAATGCTTAAATATCATGTACATACCTTTATTGAAGTTTCCACATGTGTCGGGTAAGAGGAAAGCCGACAAGTGCTAAATCCGCAAAACGGATTTCGCGTATGGCGCGCTGACGCGTGCCTAGCGCACCAGATGGTAAAATCTTGATTTTGCGGATTTAAGATACCGTTTATGATTCTACATTTTACGAACATTTATTTGTCATCATTAAAATATAAAAGAGATCCAAGTCAATGTTGCACCAACAATCTCCCCAAAGCAAATAGAATTACAAAAATAGCAAAGATGAAGACCGCCGTTGATGAAGTTCGCGTCTTGATCTTGGCCTTATATTTTGGTGAAGCTTGAACATTGCCTCCACCTTATGTTATGGCTCTTTGCTTGATTTTCCCGATCATAAGCATCAATGCTTTGCTTTCCTTCTCCCCCTTTTATCAAATCAAAAAGGCGGGATCTTTGTCTTTTAATGGAAGGTTGATATCTTTGTAGAAGAAAGAATAGATACCATTGTACGTGCTTCCCCTAGATCGTTGCTCCCCCTTGTTTAAAGGCGGGGATCTATGGGTCAAGATCATTACCTTCGAAGTGTTCTTGGCTACAACTAGCAATAAGGAAACAAAAAATAATGCAAGCAACAAACATATACACATGTGCAAGTCCAACATGGGTTAGCTTACCATTTGGAATCTTGGAAACATGGATGAGTACAAAGATGAATTATTGTGACTTTGTACATTGTTGCATATATTCATATACATATTTTAACATTTATATGTATAGTTATTCATGACTTCAATTACTTTTTGTTGAGCATGTTTAGACAATTATATCATGAATTCATTTCATTATGATGTAGCAAAGCAATATAAACCAAGAAACATTCATATATTTTATTTCACATAGAACATTCAATACACATACTATATTATACATAATTTGAAACATGCTAGCATATTATAGTTGGGGGTATCCATATCGCCATCCCCTTATTTAAAGGTGCCTTCCAACCCATTTATTTCTTGTGGCGTTAGGCTGCGGCCTTTGCCAATGGCTTAACCATTGAACAAAACAACTTGAAGTTGTTTTTAAGGGAGTAATGAATCTCCCTCATTTCCTCATGAAAATCCTTAAGGTCATTTTGGACCTTAATTCCTTTCTTGCAACATTGACAAGAAGCGGTATAAGGATGCTCGTTTTCATCGAGCTTGTGAGGAAGAGGATACCTCATTTTGTACCATATCGGTCCATCCAATAGGCACTACCTCACATAGTTTCCAAGGATGACATTATCATCCTTTGTTGGGTTGACCCATTCATCATTTGGTTCCTATTCTTTCATAATCTTCTTCCCTTTGTAATTTCCAATGTATGATTCACTCATGTTTGTTTATCTTTTTGTGTATTGCCGATTTTTAGAAGTGGAGCAAGTGTGGTTTGTGTATTGGTGTACTATTGATTTTATAAAGGTTTGAAAGGAGAGGTAGGTAAGTAATTTTGGTTAGATATCTCATATGATTTTGACGTAAATCCTTATTGATTCTTTGAGAGGGTGGTGAGAATGATTATGTGAAGGAAATTTGGTGATGTAGGGATGGACAAAATGTCATGGTGATTAGAAGTTTTGAGTAAAGAGGCTAATGATGTGTTGTTGAATCTAAGATTGTTTGAATGCTTTTAGTTTAATATTGAAGTTAGATGATTTAGTTACACAAGCTAGTTCCTACAAGTAAGCATGCATGCACAAAAGTTTGTTCATGCATGATGCTTACATTGTAGTTTGTTGTGTAGAGATCTTTAATCACCATTATTTCTTTTTCGGAAATGATAACTTATTTTTCAATGGATCACAAGGAAAATACTTAGGATCTCAGATGAGTGGTCCAAGTTATCAATTCTACTTTGACGTGTATTTTAATCCTTCTTGGATATTTTACACTAATTGGACACATAATCCATTATACAATAGCAAAGTGTTGCTAAGTATAATATCTCGGACCTATGGTTGATGTGTTGTGTCAACATTGATAATATTAACTGCCATGGTGTATGGTGAATTAATTCCATAGTTTCTCGGGTGAGATGACTATATTATCATGTCTATTCTTTGTGTATTTTAGTATTGATGATGTACCCTCCTCTCCGGCTCAAAGGCCTCCCCTTCGAGCTCGAATGAGATCCTCTTCCCAATTGCACCATAGGATCTTCGAATAGTTTTGAGTGGCTTAAAATCATCTTCGGGATGATTACCTTCGCGGTAAGGCCTTCGACAAAACTAGGGCAAAGGTCAGACTTATTCAAGTCAACCACCCACGATCTCCCTCTCTATCAAAGCTTTCCCGCCAAAATAGAGAACGTGGCATACACTTCCTGAAATCATCCCTTAGAACGTGGGACATCCCTACGATCATCATTATTTATGATAGACCTCGTTCCATCTCATTTCTACACCTATAAATAGATGGCAAGGTCTCCAGGTATGGCTAAGGCCCTCATACATACTTATTCACTATACTTTACATTACAAAGCACATACTTACTCTCATGCCAGAGGTGATTCACAGGGACACCCCCTGCGCTTCACTTAATGTAGTGTTTCTATTTGTGTTGACACGGGTTATCCAAGACTTGACAATCCAGCAATCACCCCAAGAACTCTTCGATCCTTACGAAGCCTAATCGTGCCTATATTTGCACAATTAGTGGCGCCATCTGTGGGACCCGCAACAATTAGTCCCGTTTCAACCAAGTCAAATAACCTCCAAACCACTTTACCTACTTTTTTGGCATGACTAACAAAAGAAAAATAACGCCACCACCGAGTTTCTCGACACCACCTTAGATACCAAATATTAACACCAATGAAAGACCACATGTGATTACCATCGTGTTTGCCGCCGCTACTCCTGAAAATACGCCATTTGCTTATTGTGCTTCTACCTCGGTTAATCCTAACCCTATGATTAGCCCGACTTTTATCGAGGCTAACTATGAAGTTCTTAAATCCCTCCTAAGAGAAAGATGAAGGCATATTCGCAATGAAGACCTCCGAACTTAACTAGAATATTTCAGTGAGGACTATGAAAAAGAGCAAAAGATGGAACCAAGACCTAGGCCAACTAGGGAAACTACTCCACCCCTTCGACCGAGGTCTCCCAGGGTTCGTAGGCAGCAAGAAAGAGTAGTAGGGTTCGAAGAAGCTCCAAACAGGGAGGGGAGCAGGGCAGGAAGAAATGTCGAAGGTAGTAGGCCTTCAAAGATTGAAACAAGGGAGAATGGAAGCAGGGGAATGAATCTTCCCCCATTCTTGGCAGCTCATTTGGGAAGAAATGAAAGCGGTCAACCTATGCAATCCTCTTTGACCTCCATATATGGAGGCCATCAACCTACGACTAACACATGGAGGAATCTCCCCCATAACGGTACGCTTCTCTCACACCATGCCCAACCTTTCATACCTAAAAGTTTGCGTATACCCACTGGATTTGTGCCTACTCATGTTAACCCCTACTCCCAACCATCTGCGGGCATTGTTAATGGGCGACCTCCGAGTTTCCCTTTCTAGGCTCAGAATGGTAACCCCTCTGCTGAGGGAACCTCCGCCTATCATTCACAAGGGGGTATATACCGCAAACCTTCACAAATAATGGCTTACCTTCATATAATGGGTCTATGTATCTCATAGGTACCCCTTAAAGTAATTATCTCTTTTATACGCAACCCATGTATGCATCGCCAAATATGCCTATGTGTCCAAACCCAAACCCCACAGGCTCTTTCACATATTCTTAACTACGAAGATCTAAAGGCTAAGTTCCGATCACATTTCAGTCAGCAAAAGAAGTTTACAAAGACGCATTTATCAGTCCACAACATCAAACAAAGAGAATGTGAAAGTACTAGGGACTTCGCTACCAGATATACCGATCATACTCTACAGATTTTGGGTCTACATGAAGATCAGTGTATCTCTAGTTTTGTTCATGGTTTAGGACAAGAATCTTGGTCGAACACCTTTCCACAGACCTTCCATCTACTTATAAGGGTCTGATGGAAAAAACCTACACATGGATTGAAGCAAGAGAGGTAGCAACTAATGGAGCTCCGAGTGATCGAAGGGAAAACTTTGAAAGATCAAAGAAGTCCTCCTAGGATAATAACAGAGGATAAAAAGGCAGGGATAGGTTCTACCCCTACCGAGGACCTAATCATGTACTACTTTCCAGCCTGTCCAAAAGCCTAAGAGAGATCCTTGCTACAGAAAAGGTAGCTAGAAGTTTCAAACAGCCTCCTCATATGTTTGGAAGTAGACGATCACGAGACATATCCAAATACTGCCACTTCTATGAAGATCACGGGCACGACACCAATGATTGTCGCCAATTAAGAAGCCAGATTGAAGAAGCTGTAAAATCAGGACAGCTTTCCCACCTTGTGAAAGGAATCAAGAAAGAGCGAGCAAAGGCCTTTAAAAATCAATAAGTAGAAGGGAAACAAGACAAAGGCACTACGCCAACTGAAGCACCTATACTCATGATAAGGCAAGGAGAGTCCTACACAAGGGAAAACACATTCAAAGACTTTATCACCGAAGGCAGGGAAATCCCGTTTCCTTTAGTAACAAGAGGCAGTAATTCCTCGACACCGGTCATAATAAAAGCTAAGATCTTTGGAAGAGAGGTAGGTCGAGTACACATGGATAGTGGAAGCTCATGTGAGGACATATATGAACATTGATTTAGGAAATTAAAACCCTCCATCAGAGCATCCAAGATAGACTTAAAAGTCCCTCTAATCGGGTTTTCAGGAGAAAAATCCTAGTCTAGTGGAGAGATTCCTCTGGAAATCATGATAGGCGACCCCTCTCTCGTAAGGAGGGAAACTCTCAACTTTGTCATCGTAAGGTCCGATTCATCGTAAAATATGTTACTAGGAAGGACAGCAATGCAGAAAATGGGAATTGTAGTTTCCACCATCTACGGCGCCATCAAATTCCACACTGCCAAAGGAATCGGAATTGTGTTCTCAATATACGAATCCGACAAGATAAAAGAAGGAATGAAGAAGGTCAGAGAAATGCCCCAAGCAAGCAAAAAAGGGTTTTCAGATGCACTAAGACAGAAGAAAAGGTAGTCATCAATGACAAATACCCAGAGTAAACAGTCACTATCAGAAAGCAGTTACCAAAACACTTCAAAGAAAGGCTACGAGACCTTCTGAGGTCCAATGCAGATGTCTTTGCATGGACCCATGCTGATATGATGGGGATTCCTAGAACCATTATGATCGAAGGAAAACCTTTCAAAACAGGACACAAGTTGAATGAGTACAACCACATCAAGCCAATCAAGCAAAAAAGATGGGGTCTAGGTCCCGATCGCAACACAACAACTTGTAAAGAAGTGGAGGAGTTAACGAAGGCAGGAATACTATAGAAGGTCAAGCATCAGACATGGGTAGCCAACCCCGTCATGGTAAAGAAAAGTGACGGAGGGTAGAGAATGTGTGTTGATTTTACGGATATAAACAAAGCCTGCCCCAAAGACTGCTACCCTCTACCTGAAATCAATTGGAAGGTAGAATCCCTCTCAGGGTTCTGACTAAAATGTTTCTTAGACGCCTACAAGGGTTATCACCAGATACAAATGGCAGAAAGAGACAAAGATAAGACAGCTTTCTTCGCAGGAGAAAGGGTTTTCTGTTACCAAAAGATGCCTTTTGGTTTAAAGAACGCTGGAGCAACATACCAAAGACTAGTAGACAAGGTTTTCCATGATCAAATCGGGAGGAACCTAGAGCCCTATGTCGATGACATGGTGATAAAAAGCACCTCTGAAGAAGATATGCTGGCACATATTAAGGAAGCTTTTGAAAGGTTTCGATCAATCAACATGAATCTTAACCCAAAAGAGTGCTCTTTCGGCGTTGAATAGGGCCTGTTTTTAGGACATCTCATTACCAAGCAAGGCATACGAGCTAGCCCTTCAAAGGTAAAAGCTATCACTGATGTCGAACGACACTCAAAGACAAACAAAGCCTCAATGGAAAATTAGCAGCCCTCAGCCGTTTCTTATCAAAAGGCGCCAAAAGGTCCCTTCCCTTCTTCAAAACACTCAAAAATTACACAGATAAGAAGAACATACGGTGGACACAAGAAGCAGAAGCAGCACTCCAAGAAATGAAGAAATTTGTGGAGGACTTACCAACGCTCACAACACTGATATAGGGAGAGGTTCTAATAATTTACCTCTCAACTTCGACAAAGAGCATAAGGGTAGCTTTATTTACAAAAAGGAAAGAAGAACATGTTCCTATTTATTTCATAAGTAGAGTCCTACAAGGGGCTGAGATCAACTATCCATCACTGGAAAAGCTCATACTAGCATTGGTACACGCAACGAGAAGGTTGCGAAGATATTTTCAGGCACATACAATAACAGTCCTAACCAATTCACCTATCAAACAGGCGCTAACGAAACCCGAGAAATCAGGACAAGTGGCTAAATGGGTAATTGAGTTAGGAGAGCATGACATCATATTCCAGAAGAGGGGTGACGACAAAAAAGAAGTGCCTAAAGATTTTTTGATCAAAGTACCCCTTGAAGACATCAGAAAGGAAGCAGAAGGAAGGACGGACACGAAGTTCAAGAATACTAAGCTAAGCTGCGAATGGAAACTATATACTGATGGAGCCGCAAGCTCCGACGGCTCAGGCACAGGACTGATGTTAATAGATCCCGAGGGAAAAGAGTATACTTATGCTCTACACTTTGAATTTGAAACAACGAACAACAAAGCAGAGTACGAAGCATTATTGGCCGGGTTGTGAATAGCATGAGATATGGAATCGTAAGCTTGGCAATTTTCGTAGACTCTTAGTTGTTGGTAAATCAAATAAAGGGTACCTATGCAACTAAGCAACCAACAATCAGAGAATACATGCAGAAGACAAAAGAGGTTTTGAAGGGCTTCGACAACTATACAATTGAGCACATCTAAAGGAATCAAAATAAAATAGCTGACGCATTAAGCAAGCTGGCTTTGATGACCTTTGAACACCTTACTAAAGAAGTGCTAGTCGAAGTCCTATCAAAGAGGTCAATAGAAGAAAAAGAGATCCTACAAGTTGAAACCAAGGAAGAGAAAGATGGATGACTCTTATCCACGAGTACTTGGTAAGCGGACTATTACTAGAAGATCCAAAAGAATCTAGGAAGATCAGGGTTAAGGCACCTCAGTACAAGCTGATTAGAGGAAGCTTATACCAAAGGTCCTTCTACATACCATGGCTTTGTTATGTAGCTTCACCACAGACTGAGGACATTGTAAAAGAAATACACGAAGGTTCTTGTGGTTTTAACACAAAGACACGCTTAATGGTGGTTAGAATTACGAAGCAATGATATTATTGGCCGTCGATGCACAGAGACGCCGCAAAGGTAATTCAAGACTACGAGAAATGCAAGGAGCAATTTACGATAAAGAAAGCAGCAGAAAACGGCACAATAATAGCTAGAAATGAATGGTCATTCAGTCACCGGGGAGTCAACATCCTATGACTCTTGCCAACAGCTTTCAGAGACTTAAAGTTATTGGCAATAGCCGTAGAACACTCCACGAAATGGGTAGAAGCAAAGCCTTTAACAACTATAAACGGAAAACATGCAGAAAGATTTATATAGGAATACATAGTGTGCAGATTTGAAGTACTACGAATAATCAACTCGAAAGACGAAAAACATTTTCGAGAGTGTATATACGCAGATCTTTGCAAAGGATTGAAAGTCACATAATCCTTCTCCCCTGTCACAAAGCACATGGAAATAATGAACCATATCGAAAAGCAATTGACTCGAAGTCAAAAAGGATAGGCGGATGATCTAGCTCAAGTATTGTGGATACATAGAACACTTCCTAAAAATAGCCAAAAGGAGACACCATTCTACCTAACTTATGGCTCCGAGGCTATAATCCCAATAGCAAAAAATGTTGTTGCCAAAGATGACAGTGTAACATTTCTCAATTTCAGGTCATTTTACGACTCTTATTATTAGTCACTATTAATTTTAGTCCTATACGCGTTTACTTTTAAATTAACTTTTAAGCTAAATCGCGTAGACTATAAATAATCAATTAATGTAAACGGTCGTCAAATAAATTAAGGTCTACATCAACCAAGTAATAAATTATTATTAAAAAGATAATTATGTACTTTACTAATTTTATTTTTATTGGTCACGTAAATGGCTTACGTTTCTCAATAAAATGCATCTAGACACACCACGGAAGTACCTAGACTTACCTAGACTCAAACCGATACCCATTTTAAAAGTTACTAACACAAAATTTAATCAAAACTTGTGTTAATGACACATGACTGCAGAGTATAGGCAAGTGAACCCATACCAAAATCGTCCTAAGTGATTTATGAGCTAGCAAAATCTCTTAACAATCTTTACAAGTACTAGTACAACCATGGTTCAATAAATGCATGTCCTAATGGTCTCCTAATGACAAATTATCCATTGGGTAATGACCATTTTCTTCCTTGGATCCATTCTTAGCCGCGGTTAATAAGAAATGAGCACACAAACCATAAGATTTCTTTAGCTAAGCAAATCTTGTACAAACACATCACAATTAAGGATGGTACATAGTGGTTTAACCAAATACAAGGGGTAGCAAACTAGAACTCTCAAAAACCACCATCTAGGGTTCGGCTTGGATTGCTTGGTGAACCAAGAAAGTTAACTAGCTTCTTATCCTATAAATAACATTCACTAGCTCACATAACACATTTCTAAACTCTTATATTCTCTCTCAAAGCTAAAACAATTACACACATATTTGTTCCTTGTGTTCGAGTCTCAAACAGCAAACAAACCCCTTCCTTGATCTCATTTGAACTCACAAATACCACTAGGTTATCACATAAGGTCACAAGAAGATTTACAAGCTAAGGTTGGGTATTTGAATAAGCTTAGAAGCTTGGGTTGGGTCATTACGATCGTGTGAGCGGTTGGGTTGACACTCTACTCGTTCCAATATACGACCACGCCACTAGGACTCATTGTAAGTCACGGTTTAACCCTATAATCTTTGTATTATATGTTTTTTTCCTTATTTGCAAGTCTATGTGTCACGTATGTATATATATGATGTACTAGAACAATTTCGCGCATGTTAAATGAGGGGCGTACGAGTTATGCGTGATACAATCGAGTATAACGACTTGTGTGGTGTAAATGTGCAAGGAAACACGTAACATATGGGATTATTAACAAGTAAAACTTTAAAACTTTTGTTTATATGAAACTTGGACCACGACGCACACCTTGTGCGTAACTTTAAATAAAAACCATACGTAAACTTTCATCATAAACAAACCACCATGGCTTGGGAACGTATGCACGACATAAACCAACACTTGCATGTAAAGCGCAACATGTATATAAGTTAAATGGACGACATTCGGTCACTAGGGCACATTTTTGAATCATACATATATCTAGGGAAACCAACGGGCCACAATGGACCTTGTGTAACCCAAACGTGTCTACGGATTAGGCCCAATCGGCCCAACAACCTAAATGGTGGGACTCGTAGCTCATTATAAGCTCATTCGAGCTTATTGTTAATCTAGGAAACTTATTAGGCTACATATATAACAAGCATGCCTTAAATAGACTCTTGATGGGCCGAATTAGCCCAAGTGCCACGAACGAAACTAAACGGGCCCAATAAGCCAAGCCTTTGGACCCAAAGCTTATTTATAAGCTCAATGAGCTTATTAATAATCCAACGAGCTTAGTCGAAACCAATATGGGCCTTTACATGCTTTAAAAACCCAACGGACCTACAATGGGCTTGTTAGCCTATTACCGTGGCTACTAAAGTCCATAAGCCATGAATAAGCTTTGACAGCTTATTTGCGAGCTTAGACAGCTTATAGGATTCATAATAAGCCTAGGCAAGCTAACGGACCTAAAAGAATTAAGCCCAAACCTCTAGAACCCTTATCGGGGCTCGTATCAAGCCCAACAAGCCCAATAACGAGGCTTATTTGCTTATTTGATAAGCTGAACAGTAAACAGACCTTAGAAAGCTTAACAAGTTTATAAAATAAGTTAAAATGCTTAGAAAAACCTTTAATGTGTTTCGAGTTTGAGTTATTGGGCTCGCTAGCCCAATAAGCTCGAATAAGCTCCAATAAGCTCTCCTGAGCTTATTTTCAGCTTAAACAAACTTAAATAAGCTTAACGAATGCCTTAGTGCTTTTTAAAACTTAAATGGACCCTTAGAACACCTAATGGACTTTAATGGGCCCAATAAGGCCCATTAAGCCAAAATAAGCTCATTGAGCTTATTTATAAGCTAGGGCAGCTTACATGACTTATTTGGACTTAATAAAACATAATGCCACTTGTTGGGATTTAATTAGAGTTAAAATGTAATTTTTACAAGTCGAAGGACTAAAAGTGCCAACTTACAAACTATAGGGTTAAAACTGTCATTTTCAGATTTTAATAAGTTTAGGGGCTGTTTTGAACATTCTAAAAGATAAGGGGGCTGATATGAAACTATAAGGACCTAAATTGCCAACTTGTAAAGTTAGAGGACTAAAAGGGTAATTATAAAAACATAAGGGTTTGAAATGTAAACTAGTATATTTTATAAACCCAGGGGTTGTTTTGTAATTATAAGAAACTTAAGGGTACTTTGTGAATGAAAGTGATTTCATAAACATTTAACTTATCAGACGAGTTGTATTCAGGAAATATACGAGTTAAACCTACGATTTAATAAATACGAATATTTATTAATAACCGTTATACGTAGACAAAGACGTATGGGATAGTTTACCTTCCCAAGATCCATCAACAATTTTAAATACATTAAACACGTACACCACCACACAAGTGATAACAATATATATATAAACTAGCAATTTATTGTAGTTTATACATTGAGTCCTTAGCCTGAATTTGTAGACTAAGACTGGCCGTATTTACTTAGGTATCTGACGGTGTGATTCATACTTGGATATCTATTATCATTTTCAGAGGACTATTCACTCAGGTGAGTTCATAGCCCCATATTTTACAAT